>JXPG01048751.1:407-26362 GCA_001015175.1 Megaselia abdita | reverse complement strand
TTAAATTTGATTTAACATATTTTTAATGATTGTAAAATTNAAAATTAATAAATTCAAAACCATAAGCAGTTATCTCAATTTCCAATCAATCAGTTTCCTTTCTATGGTATTTCCACTCAATTACCCGCAGGAAAGCTGTTAACAAAAATGCAACTTTTGTTTGTTAAATTTGATTTAACATATTTTTAATGATTGTAAAATTTATTACAAGTTCGAATTCAATATCTTTAATACTGAATTCATTTAAATTGTATAATAAATACATTGATTAAATTGTATCAAAATAAGTGAGGTATACATAATTTAATAATTATGTGTATGCTTTTCTTTATAAAGATATAAATATATACATTTTGTATATGACTTCGCCTTACCCTTTGAAATATGAAGCCTACTCAATAGTGTTTTAACCATAACGCTTTAAATAAAGTGTATGGTATATATTTGAATTGGATTTTTTAATTTTAACATTTGTATACCCTTAGAAGGTCACAACAAAACCAAACAAATTTTCTTAAAAAGTAATTACACTCAATGAAGTTTTGGATTGAATTTTTAGAATGACTTTTTACGCTGTTGTTATTATATAAACTGTGTCAAAAAATATACACAGTATAAATTTTGAGTTTAATCGCCATTCTTTAAAAATTGAAAGATTATGCTCGCTTGAAGCATCATTGAAGTGCCATAACGATGCAAGAAATTCAAAAACATTCTTTGAATTTTAAGTAGGGTGATTCTTTTTTATTTTTAAGAACTGGAATTTAGCCAATTAAACTAAAAGATTTTTGTTTCTCAATTCAAAGATCACTAAATCAATGAATGAATAATTTTATCTTGAAAGAGTTTAAATAAGGTTAAAGGAAAGTGATTTCAATCTGATAAAATTTTCAACTACAACAATAAAAAATCGTTTTTACCATCACTTAGATATTCATATATTTTATATATATTTTTCGTGAATTTATAATCAACACTGTGACTTCACTATACTTTAGTTCCTCGGACTTATCTGCCAGATGTTTTCATGATCATGTTCATATATCATGTTTCGTTGGAAGTTCGTTATTTTGAAATAATATTATTGTTTGTCATTTGATTTTGTTAGCAATTTCAGGACTCAAAAAATATGTATCTGTCTTTATTTCTATCAATAAAAACTAACCAAATATTTCTCTGTAAACATTTAATACATTTCTAAAGTTGAACTAAAGTTGTTTGTGATACTTGGTTTAATTCAAACAGTTTTTCAGGTCTTTTTATTTAATACACGTATTTTTTAAAAGTGCCTTAGCGCCCCCGTTTTATATAACCTCCAAAACCAACAAATATTTAAAAAAAAAAATAGCTGGCTATTTCGTTGGCCCTGCATTTATAGTTTGCATCTTATAGATCTTTATTTTTTAGAAGTTCTTAATTTTTAAAGAGTCAAGCTAATTCCAGGAAAATTAAGTGTGCTACGTCCATTTGTTAAAATGTGTCTTATCTTCCTTGTTTTTTTTAAATTATAATCTTTTTCCTCAGTTAATTATTTTGTTTAACTTTTTTATATAAAACACTTAATTTTGATTTTAGTAGTTTTTTTGTTTGTAATATTTTTATATTTTTTTAAAGTATTTTTGGTCAGATCGGTTGAAAAAAGAATTAAGAACTAGTTTTTCTATATATTATTTCTATTTCTTTCTCAAAAAGGATAAAAAGGGAAAGAATTGTTTTGAAATTGAATTTTGAATAATGAAATAATGTCCGTCCGTCCGTTTGCTATAAAAAGTATGGATAAACAGATGTATACGTTTATGGAGTTTTACACAAAAAGAAAAGAAAACATTTGAATACATCAGTCCTAATAATTCTACAACTTTAAACACGTATTTAGAAAGAGTCACTAAAAAGATAATTATATTGATATGCCATTGATTTAAATTCATGCTCTTAAATGCACTTCATGATTATAAGCGATTCTCAGTCACGCTAGCCAAAAAATTATTTATGTGTTTGTTATTGTTATTTTGTCTATTGCTTATAAATTTAACCAGTGTTTGTGATGATATTCCTTGATTAAAATATTGGAAAGAGTCCGTGCGTGTATCCAAATTAAAAAGAAGGTTTTTCTTACTCTATAAACTATTAAGAAAATACAAAAAATCCGTCAGATCCAGCAAAAGAAGATATATCATACAAAAAATAAATTATATGAGTAAAATACCTTCAAAAAAACAATAAAAAAATCACAATTATAGTAAAACAAAAAAATACAAGAAAACTAAATATTATATTTGGCAATAAGAAAAAATTATATAATGTCTATGTATTTATATTTTCTGTATATAAATCGATAAGGATCACCTGAGCTTGACCCATCTTGTACACAGAAAAATTTAAGTAGCAGATTTTTGCGTGTAGAAAATTTATAGTAATATTAGTGAAAATCCCTGTTTTAAGTAGTAAAATTCACTACGCAAGTAGTAAATTAGTTTTAAAATTTACTACTATTTTCGTTTTATAGTAAACTTTTCTATAAATATATAAATTTACTATAAAAAAATAGCAGGAATTACTACAATTTTCCTACTAAGTAGTTAAAATTTTAGTAACAAATGCAGTTTAGTAAAACTTTCTATTAATAGTAAAAATTACTAATTAAGAAATAACTTCAATTACTACTTAATGTCTAGATTGTAGTACAAAAATAGTAATAATTTAGTTTAGTGCAAATTTCTACAAATAGTTAAAACTGCTAATCCAGAAATAGCTTAAATTACTATTTTTTAGTAAATATTACTAAGCCCAAATTTTCGCTTATAGTAGTTCAATCATGAGTATACTACATGAATTATTTACATGTAGTATAAGTTTTATAAATAACTGAAATACCAATGTGTTTTTTTCGGGCACGAGTTCAAACCCAGACAATGTATTTTTTTTTTCTTCTTTTTTCTACAAGAATTAGTAATATTTCCAATTAGGTAGTAAATTCTACTATCATACCCGCTTCAGTTGCTCCCAGCATTGGCAGTGAAATAATAGTTATTGTAAAATGTTTTATTTTATGAATTTTGAACACAAAAAAACAAAAAATATATTTTCTACATTTTTGAATTTTTTTCAGAATCGAAAAATAGAGATCGTCAAAAAAAATTCTATAGAAAAACTGAACTTGTAACTGTTATTGTAAATCATAAAGTGGTAAAAATATTAGAAAAATGTTTAATAATAATTTTGATTATTAGTAAAAAGAACTTAAATTACTATTTTTTAGTAAATGTTACAAAATTTCAGTTTTTTATTTAGGCATGAGTTCCAGATGATGATTGATTTTATTGTTTAATTGCAATTAGTAGTAAATTTTACTAATAACTGAAATACCATCATTGTGTTTTTTTTTTTAGGCATGAGTTCAAACCCAGACAATATCTGTTGTTGTTTTTTTTTGTTACTACAAAAAGTTGTAATATTTACAATTAAGTATTAAATTCTGCTACAATACCCGCCCCAGCAGAAATCCCAGTATTTGCATTTTTTGAATATANTAATAACTGAAATACCATCATTGTGTTTTTTTTTTTAGGCATGAGTTCAAACCCAGACAATATCTGTTGTTGTTTTTTTTTGTTACTACAAAAAGTTGTAATATTTACAATTAAGTATTAAATTCTGCTACAATACCCGCCCCAGCAGAAATCCCAGTATTTGCATTTTTTGAATATATGAATGTGACTTCATATTTGTATTCAATTTTATTCACTGCCTATAGCTATGCACTTTAAGATGTTATAACTTTGTCGAAATTAACGTTACGAGTTTAAAGCCTACCACAAAATTTGCTTTTTCAATAGAGTTAAACAAATGTAAAATATTAATCATTTATTAATAACATTTTAATGATATATTTTGTTTGGAAATTTTTTGAAAGTTTTCTAAACCAAGCTTTGCATGTTCGATTTCAAAGAAGTTGAGCAATTTAGAGTCAAGTCAAATTTCTAATATTTCCTCAGAATATCCTTACTATGTATTGGTTTTACTTCGGCTTTTAAAAAACTTCTTTCAATTTCTGTTTTGAAAAAAAAATTATAAATAACCTCCTTTTAAAAATTAAATATAAAACTAATAGAAATTTCAGCAAAAGAATATTTTACAAAGTTTTATTCAGAAAACCGTTCAACAAAAAAATGTCTACATATACAAATGTTAAAAAACAAATTGTACAAATTTAAAATCTTGAAAAAATCATAAAAGCAAATCAATAAAAAATTGAAACTTGTTAAAAAAGAATAAAAAAAAAAAACAAAACAAATTTTATACAAGTTAAAATTTGTTTAAAAAGATAATTTCTAAATTTTATACGGTTAAATAAAATGTTAAAGAACAAAAATTGTGAAAATTATGCTTTGCATTAAGGTGGACTTTGCTTTGTTTGAAGACAAAATACAAACAAATTGTACAAACAAAATTTGTTTTTAATATGTTTCTTAAAACCTGCAAAATATATTCAGTGTTAATCATAATTTAAATCCTAAGAATTTTGTTTAACAAAAACTATGTTTCCTTAATTACAATTCATAAGTTATCAATGGCGTGAAAAAATAATTAAAGTTATCACTTAATAAAAAAATTAACAATATTTATATTGCTTTATTGTTATGTCTTCAGTGATAAGTTCCTGAAAACCAAATACTTATGCCACACTAAAGACAGCCTAAAACCAATCAAAACCCAAAGACCATTCAACCAGTATAGTAACGTAAAACCAATAAATTACAATATGTAAATAATATATGAAACCATCCTCCCACTCCTCCACGCCCAAGATGACAACGAAATCTATTGAGTGTAAATAACCGCGGAAAGTGTGCCCTTAGACTAGTGAACTCAACCTTTTGGGCAATAAATCAGCTCCACAATTCCGACAGACCGAAAGACCAACCAACCAAACGACCGACGAAAAGCAACAACAACAAAAACAAGATGTATTTTCTTTCGTCTATGTTTCTTTCAGAAAGCTTTAAGACGACGACAACAACAACAAAATCAATTAAACAAGTTGTAGAACCTATCGTTTGCACGCGATTTCCACTGTTGTGGACCTGCGTGCTCGAAATCACTTCCAATACTTTCATTTTCACCATGTGAATGGAATGGAAAAATACTGGGAAATTCATTCCATGGACTGGGAAGACAGACCAGTGACACCGGGAAATTCTCTCGTCGCACAGTATCCGTACAGGAGAGAGAGAGTGTGGGAGAGTGTATCGGTTCAGTTTCAGTGTTTCTGTAGCGACGAGATGAGATAAAACAGAAATCAGGAAAGAACAAAAAAAAGTGGTCGTCGTTTTTTTTACTCTGCCTGCGTTCCTCAGCTGTCTGTAGAAAATGGAAAATATCTGCCATATTTCGTTTTCAGTCGCGTTCGAGAGAAAATCTTTTTTTATTTGAGTAAAAAAATTCAGTTTCAAAATAAAACATATCAAAAGAAAAAAAAATTGCTAAAAAAAATTCAGAAAATTCTGAGCGAAAAAAATTAGAAGAAAGGTGAAGTTTTTTCAAAAAGTGAATGGAAAAAATCAAAAGTGTGCTTATAATGTGGTTACAAAGTGTCTTTTTTTTGGAAAAGTTACCAAAAATCCATGTAAATCTCGAGAATTTACAAAATACAGAAGCAAAAAAAAATAATAATTTGAAAATCACATCTTCTATATTCCTTTTTCCATTAAGTATCAGCCATGCGTGCTGAAGCATCCAAATTCTGACACAATTTTTTTTGTTCTTTTTAACTAAAGTAAAAATCTTATGTGAAGAGGAAAAACAGTTGCGAAAAGGATATACCTTGGACTATAAATTGTTTCCGTTACTCTTTTATACTATATCATTTTAAATATCGAGTGATCGTCAGATTCAGATTTTGTTGTTGTTGTTTGGTTGTTCTGTGACTCTTCTGCGGCTCTTCAGTATTTACAATTAAGGATCACACGATGTCCTGTAAGATGTCTAAAAAACACTGCAAAGGCAATTTCAATACAATTCAGAAGGAAGTAACCTTGAACCTTTATCCTCCTTGCTTGTAGGGATTTTTTCTACAATTCATTGCGGAGTTATTGCTTGCTAATTGGAGGTAGTTGAAGGTGATTTTCATGTGAAAGTGTTACATGTTTTAAGTGGTTCTTTTTCTCACGAGGATGCCAATTAAGCCGGTTAGTTGGTTTTTGATTTGGATTCAGGATTATTTAATCGAAATTAATGTGAGAAAGTGATTTTAACGGGTGTATTAGAAGAGCATTTAAAGAAGTTTGTTAGTTTACGAAAGCTGTTCAAATTAATATACTCGTGAGAAAAGTGTGCAATAATTCACAAGTACAATAAACAGAATTAATCGGTTATTGTTTTCACTGATTTTATTGAAAACTCATCAAAATGTATCTACGTTTTACTATCTGTGTATATTTTTTAAATATCTTTAGTTTTATAGGAAAATCTAATGAATCTAAAAGTCCGTCTCTATTAGTAGTGACAATTTTATAAGAACATCACAACATTTTAGTAGATTTTATGTGTGGAATTCCAATCATTTCAAATTATTAAAATTTAAAAGAATTTAAAGAAATTTCAAAGATAGTCAAATGTGAAAAAATGTGTGATTAAAATCAGCACTGCATACTATAGAATTTTGAAAAAATGTCTCGAAACTAAAGCTGAAGTATCTTCAAATTGCATAAAATGCAAAGAATTGTAGTTTTTCTTCCAAAAAACGAAGACTAAAAAACAGATAAGTTTTTGTTTCAATTTTTAAGAAATTTGTCTATTTTGTGTCAATATTTTTTATCTTCATCAAACTTCTCCCGGACTCAGAAAGGACCATATTTTGCAGTTTCATAAGACTTTTTTTCTGTTACTTTTAAAAATCTTTACTGGTAAAATTTAAAAAAAACCTGTTCATCAGATAAAAGCGTTCATTTCTGATAAGTTTTTAGTCTCTAGTAGTAGTGACAATTTTATAAGAACAGTGCTAATTTTTAGCACACAATTTTAGTAGATTTTCTTTCATGTATGGAAATCTAATCATTTCAAATTATTAAAATTTAAAAGAATTGTAAAAATATAGAGAATTTCAAAAGATAGTCAAAAGTGAAAATTTTTAGACATTTCAAAAACTTACACCTTTCGAAAATGATAAAAATCAGCACTGCATAAGATTTAGAAAAAGTTTCTTGAAACAAAACTAAAAAGAAGCTAAAGTATCTAAAGATTGCATAAAATGCAAAGCATTTTACTTTATTTTTAAAACACAAAAACTAAAAACAGATAATTTTTTGTTTTAATTTGGAAGAAATTTGTCTATTTAGGGTTAATATTTTTTATTTTCATCAAAGTTTACCCTAACTCAGGACCGTATTTTACAGTTTCATAAGACTTTTTTTCTGTTAGTTTTAAAAATGTTTATTAAAAAAAGTGTGCTCATTTGACAAAGCAGGGGTTTATTTCTGAGAAGCTTTTGTTTTCGAAATGTGTAAAAAATCTGCACTTTTTGTTGGTTGAAATGGTTAAAGTTTCATACAAAAATTATAATTCACTGCACGAAATTGTTAATTATTAACAGATATCGGATCCTTCACATCAGTTAAAAATCTTGCCCCCAGAAGAAATATAATTTTTGAGAGTTCTAAATATATGTTACACTAAAAACTGTAGAAAAAGTCAAGTTTGCAAATTTTAAAAAATGAAAACTCAGAAATGCAACGAAATAGATGTAGTAATTTCTACTAAAACTCTACTACTTCATTGTAATCGAAAACATTTATTAATTTTTACTATACTAATTCAAATTCAAATAAAATAACTCTAAAAATTCAAAGAAAAAATATTTGAAAACTTGTTCAAAGCCAAGACTCTTTTTGACGAATAAACTTTAAAAAAGTGAGCTTTGGAAATATCTATTCTCCAAATGAGTCCGGAATTAGTAGTTCATTTTAAGAGAATTAATACTTTCAAATATTGAATTAAAATTAATAAAAATTCCCAAGTAGATTCCACTGAATCTCTCTATTCCAAGAATTTCTTAATCGTTTTTTGATGAATGATATATGTTCTCTCTATTTTAAGTATTCCTCCTTATTCGTTTTTTATGGATCATATGCGTTCTCTCAATTTCAAGCGACGTTCTTTATATTTTAATTTCTTGACACTGACATTGAAACACGTTTTTCAAATACGATCTTTGGGGTACTTTTTCAACGCAATATTTTCCAGTTTGATTCTCTTTTTCTTTAAATTCTAGAAGCGTTTTATTTTGTGTGCAGTGGAAGCTTTTTATATTCAATCAAAAAAGTAGTAATTTCTACTAAAAAGCTACTACATTAAGAATTCAAAAATATTGTAAGTTTTCAATACCATAAAAAGAATTAATCTAATTTTTTCACTTAAAATATTAGCATTTTCTACCCAAATAAAATTTCTAATCAAAATTAAATGATTAATGCAAAAAGTGAGAATGATGGGATTTGAACTTGGATTGATGTATTTTCTTTAGAACGTTCTTGATAAATGTAATTTTTTAAAACTTTTTTACAGTAAAATTTATGCAAAAATACTTTATCTATATGCACTAATTTTGTAGTAAAATGTACCACATTTAACATTTGTTTCTCTAAATAATCAATATTAATGTTGCTAATAATAATATATTAATAATTTCTATTTTATTTGTAAACTACATAATTTATGACTATTAACCTCATTTCATCTATAAAATAAAATGACATTACTTTACTATTTGTAGCGAATGTTTTGTAGAAACAGTCACCACTTTTGCAATAGCTATTTTTTCTATTCCTAGTGAAATCTAAGATCAATGTTTTTTAGTTAAATTTACTACTTGAAATTGTAAAAATACTTTTTATTTGTTTTAAATAACAAAATATATATTCATTTGCATTAGAACTCAGGTCATCTTTAAAAAAAACTTTTTTTGTAGAACAAGTTATTACTTTGCAATATAAATGTTTCCTATTTCTAGTAAAATCTTACAACTGTATTTTTTAGGGAAATTTACTAATTCAAGTGGTTTAAAAAGATAATTTTAAAGTATAGTAAGTTCTTCTATTTGAAGTGAATTTTACTATTCAACACAACAATCAATGAATTATTTGCTACTTCCATAGAAAAATTGTACTACTTAGTAAAGTTAACTTTTTTCTAGTGGGTTCTACTATTTTTACTAGTAAAATTTGCTATTGAATTCATTTGAATTCATAATTATTCTTTTTTCTATAAGAATTTCATGGGATGGAAGAATTTTTTACAGAAAGTTCTTCTAATATTAGTCAATTATTCTAGTATTAGAAAATGTCACTACCTATTTCTAGCGAATATCACTTTTTTATCCGTATATACTACGAAATATTAATCTTAGCTTTTTTTCTTATCTTTAGTAAGTTTTATAGTATTGTAGAAATTTACAATTTAAAATCGTTGTAATAAATTTTAATATGTTGTAATATTTTTGCTGCTAAAACTAGAGAAAGTAGTAATTTGTTTTAAAGAGTGGCTTTTAATATTAGTAAAAAATTTCACTTACTAACTCGTCAATAATATTTTAGCTATTATCGGTTCTTATGTATTTAACAACTTGTAATAACACTGAAGTAATTTTCGCTATTAATTTTATATTATATTCTTCATAAAATTGAACACACAAAATAATTAGTCTCTAGAAAAGTACTTCAAAAAGACAGCTCTGAAATACAAAAGCATTTCTCGTACGATTTTCATCTAGTAAAATATCCGTAATGGCTTTTGAATGTTTCGTCATTGAATGGTTTTTGATAAACGAGAAATTTTGCTTTTAATATTATTAAATCTTTAGCAATTATTTCACTTAAGTATTTGACTTACCAAAATCACAAACAAAATTGTAAAATTTACAATACTCTGAAATTGTACACACCACACCAAAAGATTTAAATGTTATTGTAATTTCCCATTAAGCAAAAATTATTTAATATTTTAAACAACATTATCAAAAGCTGTTTAAAATTTCTATGATTTTTGTTTTAAAAAACCACGGTTTGATTTAATTTTTGTTATTTCTCTGAGAATTTATAATTTCACTTTTTACTTTGAAAAAAGTTCTTCAGTAAAATTTTAGCAAATTTTACTAATTTTGTAGTGTATCTTACTATTTTTCACTACAGTAAGTTTTACTAAACGATGAAATCTGCTAAATTGTTTGGTAAATATTACTGCTTTATGCTTTTCATGTTTAGTTTAATTCAAAAGCGAATTAAGTTAGGACAATCTCCAAACGAATTGTAACTTCACTTTGTCACATCATTTGTTTTATTTATGCAGCCTGTCGAGCTCAAGAAATGTTGAATAACGGTTCGGTTCGAACAAAAATTACCACTGCAATTTTTGTAAATTTTACCACTACTCAAAATAAAATTCATAATGAAAATAGTATAATAAATAGCCTGAATAAAAAAATGCTGATGATGGGATTTATGCTGGAAATGTTTGCTAAAAGACATAATTTGTGCTTCAAAAAACAACTGACTTATAGCAATATTTACTACGAAATAGTAATTTAGTCTCTTGTTCTTGTTTGGTATTTTTTGCTGTTTTTGTAGAAATTTACTATTTTCAGAAAAGGATCTCAAAAAAGCAGTTTTGAAGTTCACAGCCACTTCCCTGTTTCCAAAGCAAGTTACGACAACTCTTCTTCATTTGATTCGCTCTCGAGAAACACTCCAATTTGAAATTTTGACAATATAAGTCTTCCAAGACACACCAGGAAATACTTCGTGTCTTTATCCAAAAATATATTACATTATACAAAAACTTATTTAACTGTTGAAATAATAAAAATATTCATGACACGTTTTTAAAAAAGTAATTTGTTGTATTATTTTTATAAATTTCGCTCACAAAAGCAAAACTTTCACTGAATAATTTTAATTAGATAAAGAAAGTCTTAAAAACCAAGACCTTCAATAAAATATTGTAAATTTTACTAAGGTTGTAAATTATATTTTTTAAAATTATCTATTTACCAAAGAAAATTTACAAAGTAATACACAACAATAATAATACAATACATATACACATAATACATGTACACTACACTTTTAAATCTGTTAGAAATTTTGTAGGAAATATTGCTATTTTTAGTTTTTGCGTAAAGTTTAGAATATATTTTATTCTCATTTTTTGAAGTTAAAGTAAAAGCTAAAATTTAAAGAATTGGTGAATTTTACTAATTTAATAATATGATTTTTTTGGACTTGTGAAATGTACATAAAATATTGTTTTGAACTATAAAGTCAATATAAAGTATATATAAAGTAGTTCCACTTATTACCTTTGACAGTAAAACTCCGACTTTTTATTATGCTGTGAATTTTACTATACCTGAATTTGTAATTTTTACAACTTGAAGTAATTTTCAAAATATTTATTGTATTAATTTTGTAAAGAAGTAGGAAAAGTTACTATGAATGTTTAGGAGGTGTTCCTATATAATTCTAAAACTTACTCGATAGTTAATTTTACTTAAAATTGTAAAATTAACAATATTTGTGTTTTGACTGTCTAATTTTTTATGGACTATGCACAAACAAAAAATGTAATAGTTTCACCAAGGTAATATTTCTACATTATTTTCCAATGTAGTTTAAAAATATTTTATAAATTTTGGTTAGAAATAGGAAAAGTTACAATGTATTGTTTAGTAAATGTTCCTCTAAATTTGTTACACTTTTTATAAAGATTATTTTATAAAGCTAAAGACAAATTTTATAATGATGTTTTTAAGCTTGCTAAAGTTACAAGTAAAATTTACAATATGAGTTGTGACTACATCGTTTTTTAATAGAGCATGAACGTACACATTTTCTATTTCTCTTAATGGTAACACTATTACATTTTTTTCATGTTGTGAAGTTTACTACACGAATTTGTAATTTTTACATCTTGAAGTAATTTTCAAAATATTTATTGTCATAATTTTGGTAAGAAATATAAAAAGCTACATTGAATTTTAAATAAATGTTACTACAAAATTCGAACACTTATTCAAAACAGTAAATTAAAAAAATTAATTATGAGTTTTTAGAACTTGTGAAATTTACAATAGTATCTTGACTGTCTAGTTTTTAATGAGTTATGCTAAAACAAAAAATTCGGGGTAATTTCGAAAGAAGTGTATTTTATACTCATTAAGTTTTATTTCTTAGTTCGTAATAAATAGACACATTTTCAATAACAGTCAAGAAGAAAATATAGGCTTTTAACCAAGAGGCTTAGAAATAAAGAGTGCTTAACTAGTAAATTTTTAAAACTTCTTCCAATGGAATAAATTTATTTTTTTCGAAAATAGTAATCGAAAATAGTAATCTAAATAGGAGTCATAAGGCAATCGAATGATCATCATATGACATACTTATCATGTCATTAGCTGTCGCAAAAATAGTAATATTGAAATCAAAAAAACTTAATAATAGATTTTCCATGTCATAGAAAGGCTCGGTAGTCATGGTCATAAAAATTATATTTTGTTATTAAATATAATAAATCTACTAATGACATAAAAATGGCGAGAAAGAGCAAAATAATTTTGGAAAACACATTTTCCTACCAAATCTTCTTTCCGGCTTTTGAAGAAAGTCAAGAGACAGTCAGTTTATGACATAAATTTTCGTCAATTCAAGACCAATGGTCTCTGTGTCAACTGTCCTTTTTTGACAATGCTATATCGCTTTGCTTTTTTTCAACTGGCTGAAGCGTTTCTCCCATTCAATTCTTCCAACAATTTCAAATAAAACTCTTTTGTATAAATTCTATAGCCTTCTTTTAAACAACAACCTTTTAAACTCAAAAGCCCTTTTAAAAAACGCCCTCCCATGATCCCAAATCGAAAAAAAGTCATGACGTCACAAAAAAAAAGAAAAAATACAAAGTCAATACAGATGAGAATCAATTATAAACTAAAGCAAAGGGTTAAGAACACCATCCACTTTGCGTTACGAGAAGAGAAAGTAAATGAAAGCAAAACGTAGAATAAGAAGAAAAAAATAAAGAACAATGTCAATAGCTCCGTGAAGATGAGCGATGCTAGCTAATAATAAACTATACAATACAGCGCTGCTTGTCGTCATCAACGACAGAACAGAACAGAACGAGCGACAAGATTGTATTTTTACTTTACTCTTGATTTTATATAGAGTATGCGAAGAAACAGTGTCATGTTATGGCGTTCAAGAAAGTGCGGTCAAGTGCAGATAATTGAGATTTACATATGCTTTGACTTACATTGGTGTGATGTTGTACTTCTTGAATTAATAAGGGTTGAGGATTTCTTGAGGAGGATCTTGTTTTTTATTCAGGGTTTGATGAATAATTTTATTTTATAATTTTTAGTTAAAATCGAATGACGTTTTATACTGCATTTATTTGCAATCAGTATCCAACAGAAATTTGAAAATTGAATAAGAAATCAAATATCTTGAGATGATATTCGAATGAGGAGATTTAAATATGCTTTGACTGAAAAACTTCTACTGCTCTGTAATTTTTACAATTTGAAATAATTTTGAAAATACTATGAATTTTTGGTTTCTATAAAATTCTAACATTTACTCAAACTTGTAAATTTAGCAAATTTTCAAAAGATCATTATTCAAAATTAGTACAAATTTAAAAAAAAAATCATAAGAAATTTGTAAAATTTACAAGTTTAAGTAATTGTTTGAATTTGAAGCAGAATTTGTAATCTTTACAACTTGAAGTTATATTAAGAATATTTTTGTATTCAGTTTGTTAAGAAATAGGAAAAATTACTATGAATTGTTCAATGCACACTTACTCAAAATAGTAAATTTAACTATGATTTTTTTGAATTTGTTAAATTTACAAAAAGTGTTCTGACTGTCTAGTTTTTAATGGACTATGCACAAACGAAAAATGTAAGAGTTTCACAACATGAAATAATTTAAAAAATTAAATGGTAAGAAATAGGAAAAATTACAGTGAATTGTTTAGTAAATGTTAGTCTTAAATTCTAACACTCAAAGTAAGAAATTTTACAAGCATAATTAAGATTTGATTGAACTTGTTAAAATTACAAGTGAAATTTAAAATAAGTATTTCGAGTGCATCCTTTTTTAGTGGAATATTCACTATAAAGGTAACGATCATGTATTTTTTCTCTTGCTGTGAAGTTTATTACAAGCACTTGTAATTTTTACAACTGGAAGTAATCTTTAAAATAATTGTATTATTTTGGTAAGAAATATAAAAAAATACTAAATAAACAGTAAAACTAACAAATTAAATTCTGATTTTGTTAACTTGTGAAATTTACAATTGAAATTTATAATAAGTGTTTCGACTGTGTAGTTTTGTAATGGTCGGACAAAAAAGTTAAGAGTTTCAAATACTATACTTTTAAAGGTAACACTCCTACATTTTTTTTTCCTTCCACGTGTGGTGAAGTTTACTACATGAATTTGTAATGCTTACAACTTGAAGTAGATTTTAAATGATTTATTGTATTAATAGCAAATTTTATTACAACATATGAAGCTCTGTAATTGTAACAAAAAATAGTAAAATTTTCTATATTTCATCATACTATTTTTTCTGAAGGTCTGCGCTTTACTTTTTTGTACAACATAGGTTCAAGTCCAGCCGAATACACTTCTTTTTTGTAATGACTATTTCAATATTACAAATTTAATATTTAAATATTAATTTTCAATTTTAAAATTTAGTGAAAAATACTAATATCGTTTTAAGCGCAGTATAACTCTTTTATTAGTAAAAATTACTATGAATTCTTCAATAAGAATATAAAATTGTAACATTTACTCAAATATTGTTAATTTTGTTCTACTTGATATTTACAATTTATTTTAAATTTTAATTGTCAAATTTGTAATTTGTACAACTTCAATTTGTTCTAAAATATTCATTTTATATATTATTAGCAATTTTTACTATAAAATAGAAATTAAATAACATTTCAATAAATAGGAAACTATTCTTTGGAAACAATTTTGATTTATAGCCAGAAACAAAACCAATTGTAAAATACTGTGTAAACTTAAAGTAGTAAGAATTCGTTGCGAAATTTTTAATTTTAGAAAAAAGTATTGTAAATGGAAAATAGTTAAATTTACTAAACCTGTAGTATTTATTATACAAAGTTTACTGCTTTTAGAGTAGGTTAGGTAAGTAATTTTTTTACTTGCTTTGATCGGTCTTTTGTTTATTTTCTTTCTTCAGTACAAATGGCTTAGTTTCAAATAAAGTCGAAAGCACCGCTTTGTTGGAAATTAAGGTTTCTATAAATTTAGTAAAAATTACCCTTTTTATTTTAGCTACGTTTTATAAAAAATATATGAATAAAATTAGTAAAAGGTAATAAATAATTAATAAAACTGTAAGTTTCAAAATTGTAAGATTTACAAAAAAATTAATTGAACAAGAAGTTACGCGTTTTATGTTACTTATTTTTAAGTGAATGTTTTACTTGGTATAGTGAAATTCACTAAATGTAGTTTTATTTTTTATAACTTCAATGATTACAAAATTATTGTTAAAAGTTATTCAATTAATAGAATTTCTGTAATTATAACCAGAAAAAAGTATTCAAATTTGCTATCTACAAACATAGTAATTTTTACAATTTCATTCTTTTATTCTCTTCATTTCATTTCATCTTTACCTAAACAATTCTTTTTTCTTAGCATTTTAATATTACTATTCTTAATATTTTAATATTACAAGTTGATTAAAATGTTAGAATCATATTTTCTCTCTTTCTGTCTTTGTTTCATGGACCTTCGAATACACCGCTTTCTTGTAACGAATATTTCAATATTACAAGTAAAATTGTATTTAAATTTAGTATAGAATACTAATATCAATATCGTTTTATCTTTAGTATTAAGATTTAAAACTTGTAAATTTTTTTTAGAGTAGAAAGTTTAAAAAATCAGTATTTCAAAAATCAAAAAATGCTTCTTCGCATTCTTTCATATGTATTTGCTTTACCAGTATTTATAAATACTCAAAAATACTACTTAATGTAAAAATTACAATCACTTTACATCGTTGAACTAAAAAAGAAAGAACAAAAACCAAAAAATATGAAAACATTTGATAACAAAAGAAAAAGTAATCAATCACTTCTATACCACTAATGTTTCTATCCAACATGTGACACTTTCCCTCTAGAAAACCAGAAAACCATCTTCTTGACGGCGCCCATCCTTAAACTTCCATTCCAAGAACCTATTAATTTCTTTCCTATATCGGGTTGGTTTTACAACTCAATCGTCGAACATTTTTTTTTAATCAACTGAATGGATTTCGGTCTTTTGTTTATTTTTCTTGATATTAAAAAAGATACACTCAAAACTGCAACAACTTAAGTGTACCTAAGATAATCAACATGTCATGTTCAACATGCTTCAATTGAAAATTACTGCCAAAAAAAATTGAAAAACCAACAAAAAACCATATCGTGCATAGCCTTCTACAGGTTGTTGTGTTCAGTGTTCCAACCTACCCCAATCCAAAAATAATACATCGTCTAACATGCAGACGGCAATCACGATATATATTTAGACCGATATATAGAGAGAGAAAGAAGAAGAGTCTAATTTTACCCACCCCTTTCTATTCTAAAAAATGCATTCACTACAGAAACTGTTGTACAAACCAAACCGATTCCAAAAAATATACTTAGCTATAAAATACATAAGCAAAAGAGCCAAGAAATGAAAAGAAAATTTTTCTTTTCGGTTCTGTTCAGTTCAACCACAACAACAAAATACTTGTCCTCCCACAGATTTTTTATATATTTTAATGAACAAAAAAAACGATGAAGAAGATGATTAGGTTATCACAAAAACTAACTACCAAAAGAGTTTAATGTTAACATATCAAGAAAGAACAAAATAGCAAAAAAAAAAAAAACTATAGTTAAATTGTAAATATATCAGTCAGACAGACGGACGGACAGGCAGTCTCTTCAAGAAGTGGAAGGAAACGAAGAAATGACAGTTACAAAAGAATCCATCATATCAAGGAAAAAGGAAGAAAAGTTTGAGAAACTTTTAATTGAAACATGAAATTCAGTTAACTAATACTAACTACTATACTACTACTTCTACCCACTACTACTATATGTTTAGATACATGTTGTTAAGTTTGTTATATGAAATATACTAGTATTAAATAGAGTTAGAATTAACCAACAACTACAAAAAAGAAGAAACAAACATCATCAAACTAAAACAAACAACAACAAACAAACATCAAATTTAATCAAACCAAAACCACCACGATTTACCTGCCTGACAACAAATTAAACACCTGTCTGTTTAATCAACATTTGATAATCAAATCTCCAGGATTGCAAGTTTCTTGTCCACGATTTCACGCATAGACTTTCTAGAGAAATGGGGCTTGACGCCTGTATTGAAACCGCGAGTCGAACCACCATACAGCGGTGAAAGTTTATCAAATGTGTCGCCCCCTCTTCTGCGTGACAACAGGTAATTATTTGTTTTCTTTTTTAATATTAAGTGTAGTTTTTTTATTGAATTTAGAGGTAATTGTAAGGAGTTATTATATAATTTTTGGGAGTAGAAATGGGTCAGGTCGTTATAAATTAATCTTAACGTCTTACGAATATCAGTGACGATTTCTTAAATCACGCATTTTAACAAAGAAAATATGAGAAACTCTTTTTACGAAGTCGAACTTATCACTAAATATTACAATCCCTGGTCTCAGTGAGATTTTGTGACAGCTAATAATTTTTCGAAGGGAAAACTATATCCAAGAATATCGTTATAGTGATAACTTGAATGATTTTTTCAAGCCACTGATAAAGTATGGGTCGATAAAGCAAGCTAGCTATAAGAATAGTTAAATTTACTGGTTAATTTTACAATAAACAGCAAGAAACGGTAGTCTGGTAGGAATCCTTGGTAAGTTGGCTGATTAAGGAACATTAGAGAAGCAAACCTGGAATTCTAGTTAAAGTAAAAAAGATTGGACCTACTAATGTTATTCCAAACTAAGCTTAACACTACAATATTTCATCTGATCAAAGAGAAGATGCTTTTTGAGATATTTCACTCACCCATGGTTATGTAGGCTGAGCTTGTATTTTAAGTGTTGCCTCATGAACTATTTCAAGGCAATCGGAAAATATTGAAAAATGATTTTTTTTAGAGATGTGATTTAATCCGCGGTCAACACTGAAGAGAGCTTTATTAATCTCTCGTTAAATGTTGTTCAAATAAGTTAAATTGAAATTGCTTAAAATATTATAATATTTATTATTAATTCATTAATATAAAAACGGTTTTAAAACAACATTTTATTACATCATTTTTAAAATTATAAATACGAATTTTTTATTTCAATAAATATCAAATTTAAAAAATAATTTCTTGTAATATTTTTGTACTTAATAATAAAAAATTAAATTAATAATCACCAAACTTTAAAAAAAAAAAAAAAATATACAACAAAAATTTAACAAAAAAATACATAAATTATTAACTATCATCAAAAGAAGTAAAAATATTCACTTTAAAAATTTGTATTTTTCAAAATTTAAAAAGCAAATTGCTTATATTTTTGTTGTAAATAATTACATTAATTAAATGATTACCATAAAAAATTAACATTTAAAAAATTTATATGAAAGCAACATTATAAAAAAAAAATATATATATATATTTTGAGAACATTAAAAATAATATTATAATAACAAAATTAAAATACTTTAAGATTTTGAATTAGAAAACTAACTAACATTTTTTAAGATTCCAAAATTGTGAAATTCTATTGAATTAAAATATTTTATTTATCAAAACAAGAGCATTAAAGTAACATTAATTCTTTCTAAGCTTATTTTTGCTTTTACAATTTTAAAAATTCGTTAAAAATATTGAATTCTAAGAATTAAATTAACTAAATAAAATTAAATACAAAAACTTAAATTTTTTAGACTTGACACTTCAATTTTGTTAAAGTTTTGAAAGCTCTAGAATTTGTTGTTGTTTTATTATTAATTATTCAAAATGTTTAAAATATTGCATAACTAATAGTTATGGAGTTTCTAATAATTTTTTAATAATATGTTTAGATTGATAGACATTTTGAAATTTCAATATTAAATTCTTATAAATTTATGAAAATTTTGCAATAAATTAAGAAATTGCCTTTTTTTGCTCCAAGCTTTTAAGTTACAAATCTTAGAAATTGTAAAACTTTCACATTTCAGATAAAATTTCAATTTATATCTGATCAAAAAAATATATCTTATATAAATCCAATCCAACATTTTTTTTTTTAAATAATTGCGCTTACTATATATAATAATTTGTTTTAAAATATTTTCATAAATAAATAAAAAATAGTAAATCTTTGCATTTATACGCACTGAACATTTATATGAAATCTTGGAAAAGCCTTTTAATTTTACTTTTTACAAAATGCAACTTTTATTTGGCATATCTTGTCTTTGGTCTGACTAAAAGTAGTAAATTTTATTAGAAAAAGCTGCGAACTAAACGATAGGAACGCAATAATTTTCTACTATGTTTAATATTATTTATTTTGTTTTTGGAATTGTTGTTCTTATTTTTTTGTGCTGTTCTTTTTAAACAAAATTGTCTATGGATAAGTCAAACTCAACAAAAATTCTCAAAGCATATAAAATGTGGTTGATCACAAACTATTTCCATTTTCTAGAATCAACATTTCCTTTCAAAAACTATACAAAACTAAATTCTCTTATGTTATAATTAAACAATACCATAACATAATCCTTCACGAAACATTACAAATATAATCATATCTTCGCTTCCGATTTTCAACAAATACTCACTTATTATCAAAATAAAATAATGCAATTCTTTTGAAAAAAAAAACTTCGAAGTTTATGAGTATAACGAATACATTGTTAATTGAAAATTGCATTACTTCAACGCTTATGTGTTCCATATCTGAATCTTGCTTTCATCCTCACTTCTCATAATGAATAAGGAGCCATTTAAATCAAATCACCAATCATGCTCCTTTCCTACGCCCTTGTCTTTAAACATTTTTGATGGTACTTGGTCAGTAAAAAAAGGTTACAAAAATAATAAAAAACGGAAATAATACGAATCAAACAAGCGAATACTTTACAGCGCTTACAAACATTTGTTCTTAATAAATTTTGAGATTTTTGAGTAAAAAAAATCTCTTCAATACCTTTAAAGACGCAGTATATCAAACTGTCAATTTAATGACAGTTTATAAAAGTCAGTTAGATTTTTAGAATTCTAAGCCGGAAATGATTATTGAGTTTTGAACTCAAATGAATTGTGTTTTATATAATGTCTGATTCCATCTTTGGTCGCTCATGTCCATAGTCTTGCAATAGATTAAAACTCAACATTTTCAAGCTAAATTAAAATCACTTGTAAAATCTTACAAGTTATCTTTTACAATATAATCTTTTTAAATGATAACGAACAAAATAAACAACAAATTGCCAATACACTATAGGTTCGAATACCAAACATTACTTAAACATAAATTAAGTTTATATTTTTTTATCAGTTGATTTTCTGTTGTCAATCGACATTGAGGCTTCTATTTTATAGAGTGTATTAGATGTACTCTTTGAGGTTTTCAACATCGAAATGGTGTCGACAGGTATTGATCGACTCATTACTATCTTAAAGATTCCAATCCTCTTTATGCTCTATGTCACTTCTTATTCTGAGATACAACTTACAATAAAGTTCATTACTCAGCTTCAGATAGAAGGGTATATTCTGGCCAGGACGGATCTACTAGTCGGATGACTAATATTTATGGAGATGAAAGTGTTTAGAGTTCAGAAGCTAGATCGTAGTGTGGCTACCCAGAGTGTTCTTTATGACACCTCTTAGACAGGTGCCTTAGAAATCCTTGGCAAGTGAGCTACATAAGAAGCAGAAATGAAGGAAGGCTGGAATTCTAAGTAAAGTAAAACAAGCTGAATATAATTCCAAACTAAGCTTAATACTCATTATTTCGTCTGGGTCTGACTAAAAGTTATTTAATTTATTATTTATATTTAAATGATGTTACAATAATTTTCTTATTCCTTGTTTTGTTTTTGGAATTGTTATTTTAAATCTAAATTAATATATTATTGTATTATATAATATATATTACCTTTTTTTTAATTGAATTTGTTAAAGAATTGTTGTTTAAGAATTCTTAAGAAAAAAGACAAAAGAGTTTTCAAAACTCTCAAAACTTAACATTTTTTGTTGAACACTAACTATTTCCATTTTCTAGACTCCTCGCTATATTTTCTTTTAAAAACTATACAAAACTTTAATTTCATACAAGGAACTTCATTTTGTAACGCCAACAACGGCACTGCGTTTAGACATTAAAGAAAAAAATGATGAAGGGTTTTTTCTCAAGAAAATAATCAATCATAAAAGAAAGACTTTGAAGTTAAAGAAAAAATAACATATTATTATGTAGTATAAAAAAAAAAAGAATTATAAATGGAAATAGTACGCCTCAAACCCAGGCCTATAGCATTTCAAACCTCTCAAACCTAAGCTAATGAGCTCTTCAAATATTTGTTTAGAGCAGCGTTTACTGTTAAAAAGCAAATTTGGTTAGAAATAATAAATCTTCAGATTCAGATAAAATGTGATGATTTTGTCTTTAAGTGTAAAGTTCTTTTCAGTACTATCAAGACGCGGAATCGAATTTGAGAGTCGGATTTTACTTAACTAATAGTTTGTAGTAGTTAGTAAAATATATTAATAGATATTTACAATGAGGTACAAACTTTGACGGCGGTCAACCTACTTCATACGAATTTTGCTCGTCATTTTCTAACCCATTTGTAATTTTTTGGTTACAAAAATTTTGATAAAAAATTTTACATAAAAGTTGAGTTTCTTGTACAAAATATTACATTATCGTCTAACAAGCCAGAATTGTTTACTGTTTGTATTAAGTTTATTTGAAGCTCATGTTCATAGCCTTGGAATACATTTGTTCTCAATAATTTCAGGATAGAAATTTTATAACAACACTAAAACGTTATTTTATAGAAAGCAAATTTATATTAAAATCACCTGCAAAATCTTTCGAGAAAATTACAGACCCTTACAATCACAACAGCTTGAACCCCATCTTAATAAATCATAAAAATCGAGCATTCCTAATTTTGTTGTCAGGAAAACAGTCTAATCTTACCAGAAAAATCGCTTTGGTTATAGAAATTATCTCGTCAAAAATACAGATTAGGACCAAGTAAAAGGAAGGCAATTGTCCTTTTTAAAGGAAGCGCATTCTTAAAAACTTGTGTGGTCGAAGATACCCACATAAAACATATAATTTTTGTTTTAAATTGCTAAAAACGGTTCTGAACAGGAAACTCGTCAAAATTTAATATTTTCAACTACAAAGCTTTAAATTCCAAAGCTACATTAAGTGAGTAAAAAAGAAAAACAATTATGAGAAATTACTTTTCATTTAAAAGAATTCATAACATTCCCTACATTTTATATGTAGGGAAATTAATTTTCCTTTTTAAGAGAAGCGCATTCTCATAACTTTTAATTTCAGCAATAAAGTCGAAAAGTTTGTAACATTGAATTTCAAGTTTTTGTAGTGGAAAAATCGAAATTCAAATCGTGGTATTGAAATTTAAATTTGTTTTAGTTTTAAATTATATGATTTCTTGTGTCGAAGAGTTAGGGCAATAATAATTGTCGGGTTTTGGGTACCTAGTACAAAGGTCACCATGCAACCGCTTCTATATATTTATATATCCACACATTCATCTAGTCCTAATGGTTTCACACATCAATCCAACATTCATTTAAGAACAATTATCATAATTGTTTCTAAAATTGTATGTGAAAGTATGGTTAGTTTGAATTCAAAATTTTAACTAAACATTGCCATGGTTTTAACAAAAACATGTTTTCGTAGATATATCTACTACTGAGGCTGAACTCATGAATCCTAGTTCACTTCATTCTTCAAAAAATATACAAACCCGAAACAATTATTTTAACTCATACTTGCGTTTCCCACAATTAATATACTATTCTTTATTCATAAACAAAACAAATATTAGTTCTTTTGGCAATAGCAATGAAGTTTAGTCCATACAATTTTTTTAGAATGCCCTTAAGAAGTAAAAACCTTCCATATTTATACGAGTTCTTAAATAATTAAGACTTACCAACGCCACAAAGTTAGAATTGATGAATATGAATGATTAATTATAGTAATAATCTTGTGCTTGGGTGTATAATCACGTAGAACCAACAGTTAAGTGGCGGAAGTTCGATTTTCAACGTTCTAATTTTATTTTTCATTTTAACTTTTTTCTGCAAAACGGTTTACAAAGTCTTAATTAATTAATGTTAGAAACGTTTTAAAGATTTCTAGCAACTTTTAGTTTTATTCAATTTCCGTTTATTCATTGACTATAAAAAGTATCTGAGTACATTTTGCCTCCTTTCATAGTTCAACATATTGTTTGTTGGAATCTTCAATCAGTGTATTGAGAAATTTATAAGATAAATTATTATTCCTGTTCTACATCAATTCTTTAGTTTTTCCCTCTTCATGTGAATAGAGTAAGTGATGAGTTGTCTGACTTATTGAAACATTTGTGTTAATTCTTTACTCTTTCGACCACTAATTGTGTGATTCAAATTGAGGAAGAGCAATTCCAGATGCTACTGGAATTGGAGAGAGAGAGTTTAATATTCCAATGAACCCTTCTGCATAACAGCAAATACCCTCAACATTAAAGATTTGAATTAAAACTAAATCAGAAACTGCAAAGTCGAAAAATAATAAACTTAAGGCAAATTCTTTTCTGATAAATGTCTTTTATTCAAATTCAGGCAAAAAAATGAAAGCTTATTATCAAAATAAAAAAAAATTACAAAATATCAAAAGACTTAAATAGATATTCAATATAAAGAATTTTACACTTTCAAATGTCTCCCTTCTTACATAAATTCCCTCAAGAATTAAAAATTAAGAAACAATAAAATACAAAATTATTTCTTCGAACAATAAATACTTTCAAGAATTAAAAATAAATAAATAAATAAATAAATAAATAAATAAATAAATAAATAAATAAATAAATAAATAAATAAATAAATAAATATATATTAAAAAATGAAAATCTTTCAACAAAATAATCAAGATTAAAATAACGTCAAACATTCTAAAGAAATAAATAAAAATAAAAAATTATTTTAAAATAGCTAAAAGAAGAAACAATATAAAAGATCAAGAAACAAGATATGCAAACATTAAAAAATACTTAATATTAAACCTCAAGAATAAACAATAATTAAGAATAATAAAAATTAAAAAAAAAAATATATATTTTTTATTATTGTAAAAAATAATATATTTTTTATTATTGTAAAAAATAATTTACAATAATTAAAACAAAAATCTATAAAAAGTAAAAATTCATCGAAATAGCCTCAAGAAATCAAATATGAAAAATAAAAAAAACAATACAATAAAATGTAAAAAAAAAACAAACAATTTCAGTCAAATAAATTTAAAAAAAAACTGCCTTAAAATGATAATAAAAAAAAACATATTTAAGAAATTCCTTTTTGAATTATAGAATGCATAATTAGACAAAGAAATATTATAACAAAAATAGCTATTTATTTTACAAGAAAAAACTAAATGAAATAAAATAAATCAGTTTTTTAATAGTTCTAAAAATCGTTACCGAGGAAAAATTTATATAAAAATATTTTACAAAAAAGTACAAGGGAACTAACATAAAATATTTCTATTAAATTTAAAAACAAAAATAAAACAAATATAATATTTCTATAAAATTTAAAAACTAAAACTCTAAAAATAAAAGTAGTTTTAGCAATTTTTGCAATTATTGTTTTCGAAATAAAAAGTTCCTTCCGTTTCAGTAGAGCAATAAAATCCATCAATAATTTAAAAAATAAGAGAATTTTAAAACAATCTCTAAAAAAGAAAAACTATTAAAGATTAATTATTGGATTCATAATTAATAAATACCCACATAACTAAGAAAGACCTTCACTAATAGTTTCAAATATCAAGACATAGTTCTTGTTTTATATTATTTGGAAAAATTATAAAATATATAAAATTTCTCAGAAATATTGTTTCGTAAGTATTCCATACTCGAATTTTGAAAATATAGTGATATTTTCACTGAAAAATGTGTACCCTACATATTTTAATGTAATGGAAGTAGGATATATTTAAAATGTAAAATTAATTAAAATATTTCGTTTGATGAATATTCTACACTCGATTTAAGTGTGCTACACATTTTAATGATCAGGAAGTTATATATTGCTTTGAAAGTTATAGGATATTAATTAATGCTGTCCTTATGATAAATTATATTTACAAAATGTTATTGAATTATTATAAGTAACTTTTTTCTAAGGAAAATTATTGACTATTTTTCATCAACTTTTCACAAATATTCAAGAAAAGTATCCGATCTCTAATGTTAACTCGATAGCTACTTAGGATTATATCTACATCAAAAAACATTAAATTTTTCCAAACCATCCCCTCAGATCGAGTATCTGACCAATGAAAAACTGCAAGATAGGATTTGAACGGTCATTTCCCCAAGAAAAAATATTTTTTTTATTTAAACGTTTTCAGATACTTTTGTGATTCAATTAAACCAAACAATAGATACTTTTTCGAAAATATGAAGAAAAGTTGATGAAAAATGTCAAATTGAATTTAAAAGTTTTCGTTCTGAGATAAAAATATTTACTATTTTTCATCAACTTTTAAAAAATATGAATGAAAAGTATCTGATATTTGTATTTTAACGACTCGAGCTACCATAGAATGTTTCTACATAAAAAAAA
>JXPG01048739.1:0-15435 GCA_001015175.1 Megaselia abdita | reverse complement strand
GTAATGTCAAGTAGAATACATTACAAATATCTTTAGCAATTCCTGGTAACAAAATAAACAAAGTCGAATTTAAACAAAAAAAGAAACATGTAAACTTCTCGGAATTAAGGTTGTAAAAATCAAAATTCTTCCAATCATTCTGTAAATGTTGGAAGAGGTTTATTAAATAATTGCTAAGACTTCGGGATTTTGTTTGAATTGGGATCTACTAATTTAAAAATAAAATTATCCATTCCAATCCTCAGTGAACTCAGTGGCAAAATAAATTTTAAACATTTGGTATTTAAGATTAGAAAAAGACAAAATCCTCAAAAATACTAAGAACTAGACAAAATCTTGTACACGAAATGAGGCACATGTTAAGAAATGTTCAAGATGTTGATTTTCGCTAAGAAAGTAAATAAAAGTCTTTTTTAAAACCCCAAAAACCCACCCACGGAAGTATTCTGCAGATTTAAGAATCTCATTAAGTTGCATATCTTATATTATCGCCGTGATTTACGTCTATTGGTGGATGATGTTTTACTGTGAGATGTACGATCATCACCAGCTTGATCCAGCAATGCTCCGACTTTAAATCCCTGCCAGTTCTACGAAAACCTTCAAACATAAATGTAACAAGATGGAATTCAAATTAACGTCTTAATAACAAAACTAATGAAGTGTTCACCAAACTTTCAACTCCGACTTAATTGAACAGTTTATGAGTTTGATGAAAAAACTTGTCTAGTTTTCATTTAAAAAAAACAGAAACTGGTCAGAACAAATCAACGAGAAAGGACTCGACATTCTTTGCAAGTTTAGATAAAAATTTGATGTTCCTACAAAGATGAAAGTCTGGAGAGCTGATGAGTTTGCACTTTCAATATCTACCATCTATTTCAAGTTCTTGCTCAAAAACTAATCTACAATGGCTACCAAGATTTAAAAAAAAACTGAAATGTATGTTTAATTTGGAAAATAGATTTCCCTCAACTACAAGGNAAAGATGAAAGTCTGGAGAGCTGATGAGTTTGCACTTTCAATATCTACCATCTATTTCAAGTTCTTGCTCAAAAACTAATCTACAATGGCTACCAAGATTTAAAAAAAAACTGAAATGTATGTTTAATTTGGAAAATAGATTTCCCTCAACTACAAGGATATTGTACCAAACATAATACCTGTTAAGAGTATTGAATACATAGTGATTAAAAAAAAATGAAAAAGTTTAATTTATCCTTCTCGAGAATTGAAACTTGATCTCAGCGAATTTCAACAAAAGGAGATTTACTGTGGAATTTCCTCAATATGAAATATAAACAAATTTAAGAAAACAAAATACATTATAGTACACACATTAGATTTGTCAAGACTCTTTTTTTCTGAAAGTAAAGTTTTTTCTATCTTCGAAATTGTCATATCCCCTTGAAAGAATAAACCCGAATTTTCAACACTTTAAAATGTATCTGATTTTAATGATTCGTACACTCATTTTCGAACTTAAAATTATCCATTAATGAGTACAAAAATTACCCCTACAACTGTTTATAGCTAAATTTCAGCACGAGGAATAAATATCTTTCCAAATTCGTGCAAAATTTTAAATAAAATTTATGATTTGTTATGTTTCTGAATGTTCTCAAAAATGTTGTAACTATTTTCAAATCTACATCACTCATATCATAGACAATTCTCATGGAGTCTTGTTGAAATGAAATCAATTGTAATTTTCATGGAATTTCTGTTCACAATTAAAAGATTTAGCAAATATTTTTTTATGAATTTGATGAACATTTAAATATATAATATCTAACCACAAATTCTTAAAAAACAACAAAACCCAAAACTTTCAATAAATTACCATTAACAAAAAGATCTCTTCCCTTCACAGCTCCGTTTGAACTCCATTAAGAAACTGTCGACCATCGCCTTGGCTCTTGGTGAGGAACGCACCCGATCCGAATTGATTCCATTCCTTACCGAGACAATCTATGACGAAGATGAAGTTCTTCTCGCCTTGGCCGAGCAACTCGGTAACTTTACTAGTTTAGTAGGTGGACCAGAGTTCGCCATGTACTTGATTCCACCATTAGAGAGTTTGTCAACTGTTGAGGAGACCGTGGTCCGCGACAAAGCTGTTGAGTCTTTGAGGACCGTGGCTGCTGAACACAGCGCTGCTGACTTGGAAAGCCACGTTGTCCCAACCCTTCAACGTTTGGTGTCCGGGGATTGGTTCACTTCACGTACTTCTGCTTGCGGTCTCGTCTCAGTTTGTTATCCAAGGGTTTCCCAACCCGTCAAAGCTGAGTTGAGAGGCAACTTCAGAAAACTCTGTCAAGATGAAACTCCAATGGTCCGCCGTGCTGCCGCTAGTAAACTGGGAGAGTTCGCCAAAGTCGTAGAGATTGAATACTTGAAATCCGACTTGATCCCAAATTTCGTCCAATTGGCTCAAGATGAACAAGACTCAGTTCGTCTCTTGGCCGTCGAAGCTTGTGTCAGCATTGCCCAATTATTGCCACAAGAAGACGTCGACCATTTGGTTATGCCTACTCTTCGTAATTGCGCCACTGACTCTTCCTGGAGGGTTCGGTACATGGTGGCCGAGAAGTTTGTCGATCTACAGAAGGCCGTCGGTCCAGAAATCACTCAGAAAGATTTGGTCGCCGCGTTCCAATTCTTGTTGAAAGACGCTGAAGCTGAAGTTCGGGCTGTGATCGCCACTAAAGTCAAGGACTTTTGCTCCAACTTGGACAAGGCCAACCAAGTTCAGACCATTATGAACTCTGTTCTTCCTTTCGTCAAGGAATTGGTGGCTGATTCGAACCCACATGTCAAATCGGCCTTGGCTTCCGTCATCATGGGACTGAGTCCAATGTTGGGAGCTTACAACACTGTAGAGCATTTGTTGCCACTCTTCTTGGTCCAACTCAAGGACGAATGTTCTGAAGTTCGTCTCAACATCATTTCAAACTTGGATTGTGTCAACAATGTCATCGGTATCCAACAATTATCGCAGTCACTCCTCCCAGCTATCGTCGAGCTAGCCGAAGACTCCAAATGGCGTGTCCGTTTGGCCATCATTGAATACATGCCTGCTCTAGCTGGACAACTCGGACAGGAATTCTTCGACCAAAAACTTCGTGGATTATGCATGGGATGGTTGAACGATCACGTCTACGCCATCCGCGAAGCCGCAACAATGAACATGAAGAAATTAGTGGAACAATTCGGAGCCGCCTGGGCCGAACAAGCTTTGATCCCAATGATCTTGGTCATGTCAAGGAACAAGAACTATTTGCACAGTGAGTATATCTTTTTGTTTATTAGTCATTTTTTTTTTTACTGAAGTTGGGGAGATAAGGTTTTAGTTAGATTAGGTTGTTGATGTTTATTGTTGTGAAATTTTTATTAGTGCGGATATAGAAGGCATTTTTAAAGAGTTTTATTTATGAAATATTAAAATGGGAGGCCGCCATATTTTATGTGGACTTAATATGCAACCAATACCAATCAACTACTATTTTATTAGAAATATTAAATTATAGTAAAGAAAAAAAAAATACTTTTCAAATTAGAGTAATTATTCAGAAAATATCTAAGGGTTTTATAGAAGTCCCAAGATTTGAATAATGTCCCTGAATATAAAATAAGTTTACTGATCACAAACAGATTTTCAATAAATCACATGGAAAATTATGAAAAGAAAATGTTCGTTATCAACGGTGCGGATGGGAATCGAACCCACATCCTTTATTTTTCCAAAGAATACATTCTCGCCATGTTCAATTTTAATGAGGGTTTAGTGATCTTATATAGATTCTCCCTCACACTGTTAGTTCCTATAAGGAATATCAGTGTAAAACTAAAATTGTAGAAGAAATTCTACCTTTGAAGATATGTTTAAGTCAGAAAATGTCACACTTAAAATACATCACATCTCAAAAAATTATAATTGTGTAAAATTGAAATTTTGTTTGAAAAATTTCTCTAGCGCTAACATTTTGTTTAATTTTTCGTAAAGGAAAAACTAAAATCACGCACAAACACATTAACAAAAAAAATTCTAAATAGTTTCCAAGCGTTTTCAGGACATTTTTGAAATTACATTCATATTTTTAGTAAAAGCTAAAATAAAAATGAAACTGAAGCTGAAATAGCTGAAATTTCATAGAAAATCGATATAAGAACTTTAAGTTATGTTTAGTATTCAAGCGTATTCAGAGTATCAAAAGAGAATAGATATATTTAGCGTAACATTTTCGCTTAAAAGTACTTTTACTGTGAATTAAGTTTTGTTTAAAGGATTCTTAAACATCCAAATATTAAATGCTCCGACAAGATATCAGTTGGGGGAATTTCTTAAAGCTTTAACAATTTCAAGTTATTACTTTAAAACTGAGTTTTTCAATAAGTCTTTCAAAATAAACTTAAAAAAATTGTATATTGGAATGGTTTTAAAAGAACTTCTTAGAAATAGGTATGATTTTTTAAATAATATTGGTGATCATTAAAATTTGAAAATAAATCAAATTATTAAATAAATCTGATTAAATATTAAGAAAAGTTATAAATGAAAAAGTAAGACTTAAAATAATCCAATTTTTTGTTTAGAAAAATGTTGCCTTGAAAATATTAAGAATAATTTCAAAAATGAAAAAAAAAATTCAATAAAATTTCAAATATTGTGAATTCTGTTGAATTAAAGTATTTTTTTTCTTACATTTAATAAAGTTCAAAACCAAAATTTGAAAGTGAATTATAGAATGTTGAGAAATGTATGTAAAATGTAATTTCCGAAATATTGTTGAAATTATAATCTCTATATTCAAAATAAACGTTTAAAACTTGTTTAATTTCAAAAGTTTTACATTTTTTTTATTTGATAATTTTACTTTTTCTTGTAAGAACCCTGTTCAATACATCAACGAATTCCGGTAAAATACAAAATTATGCAAAGTTGAATACTTTACTCAATAATAGTTCAAAATCTGTTAAGGGTTTAAACATATGTTCTTTAATTCTAGCGCGACAGTGTCATAATAAATATGCTAAACCAAAAAATTATTCCATTTTCCATTTATTAAAATTAAGTGAAACATTATTATTTTACTTTCATCAGTAAAAGTAATGATATAAAATTCGAGATAAAGATTCATGAGATTCCAATTTATGATTGTATTTGAATCAAAGCAAATTTTCCAAACAAAATAATTTTAAGATCGTTAACGTAAATTTTTTAAAAATAAAATTGCCTAAATTCAATTTCGAAAAAGATTTTGGTTTTGGCAATTTTATTTGTTTGTTTTTAATACACAAATTATTTTATTTTTACAATTCAAAATATATAAAACAAATTGAGCTTTTAAGGTAAAATAATACAATTTAAAAAAAAAAATTATAAATGGTTTAAAACAAAGTAAAAATAGAAATTTTAATATGCATAGAATAATATCTGTAAAGTAAAAAAGTAATAAAATACATTACCTAAAAAATATTTTGTTCCATAGGGCTTTTTTTATTTGTTTTGAGGAATTTTTATGGCTCTACAAGACTTATTTTTAACTTGAGGAGCTTTGTATGAACCATATTTTAATATATTTCTTTGAAAAATTTAAAATTTAATTTTTGTTTGAAATTAATAAAATTTAATTTAAATATGCTTTTTATTGATTATTTTTAATATTTATGTCGAGGTAACTAAAACGTTATATTTTTCGAAAGCAATAAATAATAAACAATAAATATATAAAACACATTTCTTTCTTAATTTAATAAAAGATAAATATTTAAGAAATATAAAATACTAGAATATTTTTGACAATCTGAGATAATTACAACATCTTAAATTTCAAGCTAAATTTTCTTTACAAATCTAAAAATAGCTTAAGAGTTTTTTTATCACAAAATATTAATACTAAACATTTTTATGTTCTAAGAGGCAGTGAAATTTAATGTTTTTAAAACCATTATCATTAACATTATTAATTTTAAAATACAACAAATTCATGATTTTTTAAATTTTTTAAATGTGTTTTTTTTTGAGAAAAATTAGAATTATTCAAAAATTATTTCATAAAACTCCCAAAATTGAAAAAAATGCTAATTTATAATTTTTTCGCTTTGAAAAATCCAAAAAAGTTTTGTCTGTATTAATGACATTTAATTTAAATATTTTTTTCTTTTAGACATTGAATTTAAATATTTGTTTCTTTTAGAAAATTAAGAATCCTTTGTTATTCTTACATAAAATTAAATTTTATAAGACGTTTTACGTTTAAGTTTAAATTTAAAATTAACATTTTTATTCAAATTTCTGGAATAGATTTTTTTAAGGAATTTTTTACTAATTCAATAGGATCTTTCCATAAAAATTGAAATGTTGAAAACACAAGTAAAAAAGAATTTTTATTTCTATCATAGAATATATTTTTCATAAATAAACACAAACTAATAGGAAATATAATTTTACAGAGCTAAGAATTACTAATTGTTCTTCTTGACATCCGACCATTTTTAAATATACTAATTCAAAGTCTAAAAATAGAAAAAAATATTTATCAAAATAAAAACACATTATTTTTTAAGTGTTTTAATAAGTTTTATTAAAAATGACACTAAAGAAAAACCGAAAAAAAAACTTTGAATTTAAAAAAATAATGATAAATATAAAATAAAAATCATAATAAATTTTGAAAACAACAAACAAAAACTACATTTTAAAACTTTTAAATATTTTTAGTTTTTCACAAAATTGTTATTAATTCAAGGTTTTTCTTTTTTAAATAGTGCGAAAAATAAATACAAAAAAAAAATTAGTAATATAATTTTGAAATTAATTATTAGTAATATAATTTCTGAAATAAAATAGTGTTTAAATTAAAATTCTCTAAAAAAAAAAATGTAGAAAATAAAATGTTCCAGATAAGAGTTTTGTAACAAGTTTTGAAATTATGATTATTTAGATAAATAAAGAGCTTTGAAATGGTTAAAGCACTAAAGCCTTTAAAAGGTTTATTTTACATTATTAATTTCTTCTACGAACCCTGAAGTTTTTTCTTTGAAAGTGAGTTTTTCAATATTTCTTAAAATTATGCAAACAACAAATTTTTAATTTAGAAAGCAATTAAAAGACAGAATGATTGTTTTTTGTTGTAAATAATAATGGTAATAATTCAAATTTAAAATAAGTTTTATATTTGAATTAATTTTTTATGTTCAGATTTTTCAATTTTTATAGAAAAAGTTATGAATCAAAGAAATATTTAAGATTAAAACTAATCTATTTTTAAAATATCAAGAAATAAAATTCTAGATTAAATAAAGTTAAATACAAAAATTTAATATTATAGAATGTTGGAAAAAAAAAACAATTAATAATATATAAATTCGATGTTTAAACATGTTTTTTTGTATTAATTTTTAACACAAACATTAATATTTAAAGGTATTAAAAAATCTCTAAATACAAATTCAATTTTTAAAACTTGTCTAATTTTAAATGTTTTTAAATGCTTCACTCTTTTTAGATTTTTAGATTAAGAACTATTTCGATTTTTAAGTTACTCAATAGATTTTGAGTTTAGCAGACAAACTTTAAAATTTTTGTATATTAGGAACTTCTTTGAAATAGGTATTCTAAAAAATAAATCAGAAAGATTAAATATGTTGAAAATATTCAGAATCATAAAAAATTTTATACTTTTAGATTTTGAATTAGAAAAAAAAGTAAAATTCATTAAGATTTCAAATTGTGGCAATTCTGTTGAATTAAAATAGTTTATTTTTCCCGCAAAAGATTTTAAAAGTATAATCAAAAGTAATTCTTATAAAGGTTTAAAAAAAGTTTCAGCAGACTTTGATTTTTTTCTAATTTTAATAATTCCTTAAATATATTTAATTTTAAGAATTGAAAATTTAAAAAAAAAATAATACAAAATGATTAATAAAATAAAAAAAAACAAAAAAATATGGAATATTGAAAATATATGAACAATAAAAACCAACAATAACTTTAAAAAAAAAATTAAAGATAAATGCTCGTTGTTTAAAAAAGTAAAACATGCATTCTAAATTTTTAAAAAGAATCATTCATTAAAGTTATTCAGATGTTTAAATAATTTCCATAATATTGTTTAAATTACAATCCTTAAATTCAAATTATATTTAGAAAACCGTATAATTCTTAAAGTTTCTTTATGAAGGCTTATTTTGGAATATTTAAACATATATTTTGGAATATTTGTTGCTGTATCAAGAAAGTTATTTTTTTAAAAAGTAAATAATATCTGTAATAATTAAAACATGTTAAATTTCAGCAAAAAATGTATTTATATTTTGAGTTTAGAAGAAAATTTGAATATCAGCCAGGTTTTAATAACAACTTCTTTGAAAAGGGTATTCTAAAGAAATACAAAAAGGATGCTTAATAATGGTAGCAACTAAAATCTGATAATAGTTTTAAATTTGATGTATTTTTTTATTTTATATCGAAAGAAAAGTTATGAATTAAAATGTTAAGAATAATAAATAATGAAAGTAAAATACTTTAAGACTTTGAATTAGAAAATCTAAAATTCAATAAGTTTTCAATTTTTTGGGAATTCTATTGAATTAAAATATATTATTTCTCCAATTAATAGATAGATTTTGGCAATTTCAATTAAAATAATACAAATACAATACAAAGTTTTTAAAATAATACAAATTGATTAATGGAATTGCTAAAGATAGATGACCATAACAAAATAATTAATTAACAATAAATTCGAAAAGACATATTTGATGTTAAAAATTTAATTCTTTTTTTATTATTTTTAACACAAACATTAATTTTTAAGGATATTCAAATTGTTTTATATATAATTTTCCATAAAAGCCAACAATTATTTAACGAAAAATTCGAAGAGTTTGTCTCTTTGGTGTTTGAAACTGTAAAACATGTGTTTTTTTTAAATTTTTAACACAAACATTGGTTTTTAAAGTTATTCAAATTGAATGTTTTATAAATCATTTCTAATTAAAACCAATAATTATTTTAAAAAAATTCAAAGATAAATATTTGGTTTTTAAAAATGTAAAACCTATTTTATTTTATCCACAAACATTAATTTCTAAGGACATTAGAATTGTTTGTTTTATATATCAATTCCAATAAAAACAAACAATTATTTAATTTATTTTTAAAACCAACAATTATTTAATTTATTTTAAAATAATTGTTGGCTTTTCAAAATAAATATTCGGTGTTAAAAATGTAATACATTTTTAAAATTTTTAACACAAACATTAGCTTTCAAAGTTATTCAAATTATTGTTTGTTTTATAAATAATTTTCAATAAAAAGCCAACAATTATTTAATAATAAATTCAAAGATACGAATTTGGTGTTAAAAATGTACAACATATTTTTATTTTTTAACACAAACATTCATTTTTAAGGATATTAGAATTGTTTGTTTTATATATCATTTTCAAAAAAGCCACCAATTATTTAAATATAAATTCAAAGATAAATATTTGGTGTTTAAGAATGTAAAACATGTTGTTTTTTTTTTTTTTTAACCAACCAAAAACCAACAATTATTTAATTTATTTTTAAATAATTGTTGTTTTTTTTTTATTTGTAACAAAAACATTAGCTTTCAAAGTTATTCAAATTGTTGGTTTTATAAATAATTTCCAATAAAAAGCCAACAATTATTTAAAAATAAATTCAAAGATAAATATTTGGTGTTTAAGAATGTAAAACATTAGTTTTTATAGTTATTCGAACATGTTTTTTAAATTTTTAACAAAAACATTTAATTTATTTTTAAATAATTGTTGATTTTTCAAAATAAATATTCGGTGTCAAAAATGTTAAACATTTTTTTTATTTGTAACACAAACATTAGCTTTCAAAGTTATTCAAATTGTTTGTTTTATGAATAATTTTCTAATAAAAAGCCAACAATTATTTAAACATAAATTCAAAGATAAATATTTGGTGTTTGAAAATGTTAAACATGTTTTTTTTTTTTTTTTAATTTTAAACACAAACATCAGTTTTTAAAATTATTTAAATTTTTTGTTTCCAATTATATCATTTCCAATAAAAGCCAACAATTATTTAACAAAAAATTGGAAGGCACAAATTTGGTGTTCAAAAATGTAAAACATATTTTTTAAAAAAAATCAAAGATAAATATTTGGTGTTTAAAAAGGTAAAACATTTTTTTTTTTTTTAATTTTTAAAACAAACAAACATTAATTTCTAAGGATATCAAAATTGTTTTTTTATATATAATTTCCAATAAAAACAAACAAAAACTTTAATTTGAAAGATATATCCAAAATATAGTTTGAATTGCAATCCCTAAATTCAAATTAAATTTTAAAAACTTGTTTAATTTTTAAAGTTTTTCTATTAGAGCTCATTTTGGAATATGTAAACATATATTTTTGAATATTTGTCTGTTTTTTGTGTATCATTTTGTTCTTTTTAAAAACGTGAACTCATTGAAAAAGGACATCAACGCCAAATCTTTGAGGCATCAAATGTAAAACATAAAAAAAAATTCAGAGACGAAGAATTCAAAGCAATTACTAGCAAATGTTCAAGAACTCGAATAAAAACTTGAGTGATCATTGCTGGCTTTGGAAATATTTTGCAGTATTTTTAGTTACAAATTTAAATAAATATTTTTAAATTATCGAAGACTTCACCAAAACAAACCAGAAACAACGCAATTTTTAAAAAGCCCAAACCCAACATTTTCCATTATTTTTTTATTTTCTTTTAATGAAGAATTTTTATCTCACAAAAATATTTGTATTTTTGTTCTTGTGTAAATGGAATTTGACTGACATTTTCATTCACAAACAACAAATTTTACTATCTGTTTTAATATACCATCTGTAGTCCTAGGCTTTTCTAATTCAATATATTTTCGCAATAATAAAAATACATTCAATTCGAACTTTTGATGTAAAACATATCAAAAAAACAATAATGTGAAGAGAATTATGTATTTTCGAAGTTAATAAAAAAATAAAACAATAATGTTTAGGTTTTGGTTCGGTATTTTTATTTAAATGTTTAAAAGATTGTTATATATTTTTGGTCTTAAAAAATAGAAGTGCCGGCCAATTGAGCTAATAAGCAAATTAATGTTTAACTTTGAGCACTGAATATTCATATTTTTATTATAAATTTTACAAAACTAACAAAATAACTTAATCTCCTCCCCCCAGGAATGACCTGCCTCTTCTGCATCAATGTTTTGGCTGAGGCTTGTGGAACCGAGATCACAACCCGTGTATTACTACCAACTGTCCTTCTGCTGGCTACAGATAACGTACCAAATGTGAGATTCAATGTCGCTAAAACTCTCCAGAAGATCTCACCATTCCTCGAGACCACAGTCATCGAGCAACAGGTGAAACCAACACTCGATAAATTGAATGGTGACAGTGATGTGGATGTGAAACATTTCGCATCAGAAGCGATTGCCGGCATTGCAGCAGGTAAGAAACAGTTTTTTGAAACATCAAAATCCAAGCTTTAAAAAATAAAATTTAAAATAAAAAGCATTGACTGAAGAGGTGTTTGGGGATCCAGACCGTATAGCTTTGGGAATGCGGTTCCACTTGATCGTTAAGGAACCAACTCCACCCGAAGAACCAGTTCCAGAAATATCCGATGAGTTATTCGTGTTTTCTTGTTAGTTCTTTGATTCTCTCTGTCTCTCCTGATCCTCTTGTGACATATTTATGTTGACCTTTTTCTTTGATTTGACTTTGATTTTGAGAATCTTATTTTGTCATGTTTTTTCTTCTTTTCTAATCCACAGCATAAATTCATCATCAACTTTAAAACATTTTTTATATATTCTAAGAGATAGATTTGCAAAGGATGTAGAAGCATTTCCTGTGAAGAGGACGGAAGGAAGATTTATTAAAACAAAAACATTAAAAAATCAACAACAAAATATTAATTTTAAAATTCGTTTATTAAACACATTTAATAAAAATAAAAAAAAGAAAATATTCTTAAAAAAATGTTGGTTTTTTTTTATTTTGAGGGAATTCGATTTTTTTTAATTTAAAATTTTTACTTACAACTAGAATAATTTAGCAAAGTAGAATTTTGGAAATAAAACAAACATTAGAAGCATTGTTGAATAAAATTTGAGTTTCACAAGGGGTCGGGAATTTCATTAAGAAATTATTTTCCTGAGAAAGTAACTTCAGCAACATTAATGGAGGTGGAATTGAGGTGTGAGAATTTTTTTACAAGCTCGAATTTCAACAGAACTTCGTATAAGAATTGTAAAAATAAAGTCATTAGCCAGATCGTATTATTATTGGCTTTACATTGAACATTAAACTGTCGTTGATGCGCTTTAGTTCCTGTAAGCCTGAATTTCCTTTGGCAAACAATTCACTTAGACCATGATGACCCATTTAAAGACATGCATTTATGTATTGTAGTTGATTCTAAGGCTAAATGCCTGGAATTAGAAATTATGAATTAGTACATACTAGCTGGCGCGACCCACCTTCGGAAAGCAGAAGGAATTTTGTTTTATTTCTAAGAAAGGTAAAATTATTTGTTTGTGCTGTTTTAAATATTTGTTTTCAATCTTAATTCTATGTAAAGTATTTATTAATTGACTGTAGCTGATTTTTTTTGTTTTTAAATTTTATTTAAAATTTTTAATTTTTTAAGGAGTGTTTATTTTATGGCTGTTCCCTTCTACTTGTAAAATATTGTAATATAATTTATAGTTAAGTTTTCTGGAAATCTTTAAAAAACTTACAGATTTGATTAGATTCTGTTTTTTTAAAATAACTATTTATTTTTTTTATTATTATTATTATATTTTCTAATCATCGATTATATCTATTTTTTATGTTATTAATATATTTTTTTTTAAATTTTACTGTGCATTATTTATTTGACTTATATTTGATTTTCTCCAATTTAAAAAACATTTTCTTGTTATGTTTTATTATAAATTTTAATATATCGCATTTATTACTTGGCTGAATTTTTTTTTTCTGTTTTTGAGGGATTTTTTAATATACTTTTTGTTTTTGTCTTGATGGTATTTATTGTATTGATGAAGGAATTAAAATTTTTGAGTTGGCTGTTTCTGGATTTGTTTTATTTTTATTTTTTTGAAATTATTTAAAATGTTGTTGTTTTTCTGATTTATTTCTTTTTTATTTTTTAATTATTATTTTATTATTTATTGTTTTGATTAAGGAGTTTTTCACTTTTCTTGTATTCTTTTATTTGTTTTTTTTTAAATTCTTTAATATAGAGGGTGTTTGCATTGAATAAGCTATATCGTATATTCCCGCAGACTTCAAGAAACTTAAATTTTGACCGAAATCGCTAAAACTCAGTCTCTTTAAATCGATTTCACAGAAACCGTTTCATCGATCTTGGAACTTATTACCATTCAAGAAATCGGTTAAACATATTTTTTCTAGCTCCTGTTAAGATTAATTAACATTTTGACTCGGAATCATTTCTGGAATCTTGGAACCTATTCCTTTCCCAGAAATCGATTCCACTTTAATTTCCTGACTTCTCTTTAGATTCCCCGTCAAACGATACCCATATTGTGAAAAGCAAATTTTTTCCACGGAATCGTTTCTGGAATCTTGGAACCTATCCTAATCCCAGAAATCGATTCCACACACATTTTCGACCCCTCTTTAAATTCCCCGTCCGACGATACCCATATTAGCTATGTTCTAAAGTAGAATATCATAAAGAAAAAAAAAAACTAAAAATGTCTGACCTTACCTTACGTTAATACTCAAAACGTAACGTAAACGGTTACGTGGGATCACCAAAAATAGCCTACGACCTGTCTCTAGGTTCAAAAAACACACAAACCCACAAACATATAATTTGTTGTATTTCTTTCTTTTTGAAATAACATTTTATTATTATTGTTATAGTATTTTTATTTAAATTTTAGCTGTTTCTCTAATTTGTAAAATAATTGTTTTTATTTCTATAGAATTTATGGTTATATTTTTAATTTTTGATGGTATTTATTGTTTAGCTGTTTGTTTAAAATTTGGCTGTTACTTTACTTTTTAATAGCTGGTTTATATATCTTCATGTTTTATTTTATTATTTTTGTAAAATGTTGCCACGTATCCGTTTCTGAAATCTTGGAACGCATTCCCATCCCAGAAATCGGTTTCGAGGAAGAAAAAAGGATTTTCTAATATAATAAGGATTTAATAAGCTATATCGTATATTTCAGACTTCAAGCAACTTAAAGTTTTGCCGAAACCGCTAAGACTAGGACTATTCAAATTGATTTCAAACATCATTCTTGACTCCTCTCAATAAAAGCCCCATTCAACAATACCTATAACATATATTTTCTAACTCTTCTCAAGATTAAATTAAAACGTTGATTTGGAATCGTTTCTGTAATCTTGGAACCTATTCTTTTCCCAGAAATCGATTCCACACACATTTCCGACTCCTCTTTAAATTCCCCGTCCGACGATACCCATATTGTGAAAAGCAAATTGTTTCCACGGAATCGTTTCTAGAATCTTGGAACCTATTCCAATCACAGAAATCGATTCCACATGAATTTCCAGACTCCTCTTAAAATTCCCCCTCCAACGATATATATATTGCCTTTGTTCTAAAGTGGAATATCATAAAGAAACAAAAAAAAACTAAAAATGTCTGACCTTACGTTAATACTCAAAACGTAACGTAAACGATTACGTGGGATCACGAAAAATAGCCTACGACCTGTCCAAGATTTCAAGGAACATATCCTACAAATTTGGTAAAAATAGGATTATCCTTGTAGATTTGTATAATGAACAAAGCCACAAACATACAAAACTGATTTTTATAATATGGATAATGGACCTCTCCTCCATATTGGGCCTCTACTTTTTAACTTACATTACTGTGTTATTATACGCGGATGATTATAAAATATTTCGAAACATTTAAAATCCTGATGATTACCATCTACTACAAGCCGATCTTAGTAATCTTGAAATATGGTGTGAGCAGAACCAGATGCTCTTAAACTTCAACAAATGTTATGTTATTAGTTTTTCTAGAAGAACAAATCCATTGATTTTTGACTATAACATCACTTCGATACTTCACAGCAATGAAACATTTTTGGATCTTGGTATATTATTTGACTCAAAATGTTCTTTCAATGCTCATATTGATTTTACTATTAACAAAGCCTATTCTAAGCTCGGCTGAATTATGAGATGGGGAAGATAATTCAATGATAAAGTAATTTTATTAATGTGGTTTTGTTCACTCGTAAGATNCATCTGGAATATGTGGGTACACTTTGGTGTCCACGATATCACGTTCATATTGACAGAATCGATGCTCAGGTTGGCAAAGAGAGAATTTATTGAGGTATTATTGGACTGCACGATTACTCTTCG
>JXPG01048697.1:0-13420 GCA_001015175.1 Megaselia abdita | reverse complement strand
TGGTTTTAGAAAATCTCATGCCACAGTTGTCTAAATCTATCGTAATTCGGATGTGATAGAAAAGGTCTTCGAAAGAAAATAAGTCTGTTCTACCGTATTTTTAGACGTTGCTCAAGCATTCGATAAAGTATGGCATAAACAGCTTATATATAAACTAAACCGTTTTCTACCAAACTCTTATGTAAAACTCCTAACGTCTTATTTGTCAGATAGAGTTTTCATAGTTCGGGAAGAAAACGAGTACTCGTCCTTGAAAGATATAAAAGCAGGAGTTGCACAAGGTAGCATATTAGGACCATTGTTGTACCTAATATATACAAGTGATCTACCTGAAATGAATGATATAAAAGTTGCTACATTTGCAGATGATACTGAATTAATGGCAACCGGTCGCGATATAGTCAAATCAACTTAAAAATAACAAGAAGCAAATGATTCAATATCTAGTTGGTGTCAACGATGCAAAATTAAACTTAACGAAACAAAGTCTGTTAATGTGAACTTTACATTAAGAAGGATTGAAAATCCACAAAATATTACACTTAACAATATTGAGGTTCCCCTTGACAAGGTATGACACTATATGCTAAGCTGCATTGGAAAAACCTAATAAGAAATCAGCCCATTACTAGAAGACTCAGGATAGTACTTCCGACTGATCTCAGTTAATCTGATTTATTATTAAGATAATTCTGTCTCTCGAGTTTTTTCAAAATGGATAGTCAGTCAACATTTGACTAGTATCTATTTTAACCTTGGACTTTTAGTGGGAAAGAGTCCCACAGTATTTAGCGTCCGTCACAATGTTTTGTTAAGTCTCTGGTGCAGATTTAACTCCAAATAAAAAAAAACAAATTTGTAGTGTAACTATTTTTTTTTAAATGCTTCTAAACGCAATATAGCACTAAGAAATATGATCACATTAAACTTAAGTTTATATATTGACTGAAAACAGTTTTGCACTTTTGATTGCTCGCCTCAAACCAACCAACGATTTAACACCTAAAATTATTTGGATTGTCAACATTAAAAAATAAAATTTCCTTGAAGTGCTGAAGTAGTTTTAATATTTTAAATTGTGTCCGGAACCATGGTATAATAAGAAGGTACAGCAGAAAAAATATCTGCATCATTGTTGTTGTCAAAGGTTTACCAGACTAAATGCTTAGAAACACAGAACTCAAAACAATCAAAAAACTAAAAAATGTGTCTGTAAACAACAAATGGAATACAAAGAACTGTTTTCAAATTATCATTTTGCCTTTGAGTTCTACTTTATTTTGGGTTTCTCAACATATTGCCAGAAATATAAGAAATTAACGATTCATCGCGAAAAATCCAATCTCAATGACATGGACTTTGTCGTAAAAATAATAGTAATGTCATGAATAAAAAACGCCATTGAAAAAGTCCATCAAAATTCTATATTTTCGAATTCTTTTTAGTGTATGTTACTAGGAAATTATCCTATATACAAAACTAAATGTTTCTGAAACATGATTTTCTCCTCAGTTGTCAAAAAGAAAAAAGAAAGGAAAATTGTGCCATACCCCATATATTTATATCATGGTCCGGCACTTACATTTTTCGACTTTTGAGTACGTATTTTGTACCTACCCAGCCAACAAATTTTATAAGGAAAATTAAATAAATAATATAAGATTTTTTATTTTTACTAACAATAATTGTCCTTTACCCTGGGCAAATAAAGAAAGACTACATGTCAATATGAAATATACAATATTATTATTATATTATATACAATATGTTTTTGGACCACTTAAACGGAAATGGAATTATCCGATTTGCAATGTATACAACTGGCCTACAACCCCTGAAGTTAATGGCTGCGTTTATTTCGAAATTCAAATTAATTTTATTTGTAAAATCATTGTTAAATATTGATATTTGAAATAAATACTACTACTGCTACTAATATAAGATGTTTTTAATAAGAGAACTGAATGTCAGTCATTTAATTTTTGGTACCAACAACTCAAATAGCTCTGTAGCCGAATGTTAAATTGCTCTGTCGTTTTACTTTTGGCTGTAAAGTTTTAATCACAGAATAAGAAAATTAGTTTTTTTTTATATTTAACAACATAGGTTGTCTTTAAGTATTATTTAATTGGAAAATTTCAACCAATCTTTATATAGTTTTATATTTTAATATATGAACAGAAGTCTTTACCACGCCAATATTATGTGGTTGAATGGTGATTTTTGCTTTTCAATTGTAAGCTTGTTGACGTTCAGAAACTTGTTTTAATTGTTTTATTTGCTATGTAGAATGGTAAAATAGAAAAGTGGAATTTACTATGATTAGTAGTGAAGATTACTAAAGTAAATATTTGTCATAAATAAATTATTCTTGTTTTGACTTTTAAAGAAATAAGTTGTCTACAAAGTATTAAATATTATAACAAGATTACAATCTTTATTTGCGCAGTCGCAAACACAATCTGGAAGTGGAAGAACTATAACCGATCCTGAAATGCAACAAAGTACAAGTTCCTCCTCCCAACATGCTGCTACAACGCATTCGATTCCATCCTTTCATCCATTTGATGAGGCATTCAAACAATTCACTTGCTTCCTCATTACAAATTCCGTACCAGAAAGGAAACAGAAATCAGTGTTACTGGCCATCATAGGCGAAACTACCTTCTCCCTCGCTGAGTCTCTTGTAGCCCCTGCGGATATAATGGATGGAAATGTAACTTTGGAGAACATCGTATATTTGACCAACCACTATGAAGAAAAGACAAATTGATATATATACAATAGTGAATCTAAATGGTGTTCCAGTAAATTTCGAAATTGATACCGAAGCCTCCAGATCGATTATTGGTTTTGACTTGTAGAAAAATATTGGCTGTCCTTCTAAAACCTTCTCCAAAAATTAAAGCTGAGGGTTGATCAATATCCAATTCCAAATATCGAAGAAATATTTTCAAGATTAAATGGAGGTGAGAGATTTACCAAGTTAGACTTCTCCGATGCATACTTGCAGGTCGAATTGGAGGATGACAGTAAACCATTAACAACGTTATAATTAGTGTTATTTTTGTATTGTTATTTTTATCTAGTGGTAAAGGTAGTGTAGATTACCCATGTAAATATTTGTCATAAATAAACTATTTTATTTATATTATTTTCTTTCCAACAACCTCAAAATCGGTCTGATTCTGGAATTCAGCCTCAAAAACGAGTCTAACAAAACACAGACAACGCAAACATTTTTTTTACAAAAAAGAACTAAAACTGACATAAAATACTTACAGAAGACAAAACGTTACCCTGTAATTTCATTCCTTGACCGCTTAGAACCATATTTGAATTTTGTATGAACACCTGATTTGTAGAAGAACTAGACGTTGTAGGAGTTGATGTTTGTTTACTTGTCGTTGTAGAAGCTATAATTACAGATTTTCCTTTAAAATTACTCAAGTTGAGGTTAGTTGCATTGACCATTCGTATTGTATTAACGGGTGTTATATTAGCCGCTCCCGATTTTCCAATAATTTTGGTGTTAAACATTTGTGGACTTCCTATGGCTTGAATAACTTTTGGAACCACTTGTGTTGAATTTGAAGTTGTTGTAGTCGAGTTTTGATCTTTATGTAAAGCTGATGTTGTTGCTCCAGAAACTACGGCATACTGAGTAACCTGTCCTTGTTGAGAAGATGATATTTGTATTAGACTGGCAGAAGCTGTTTGTTGTCCGCTTTTACTTATATTCATAGGTGTAGGAATTCTTACGGTTTGCCCCGTTGGAGCAGATTGCTTTTGAATAAGACTATCCAAAGTAATTATTTGATTTGAAGTGTTCGCCAAGACTTTAGCCATTACTGGTTGTGTAATTGTTTGGGTTTGACGAATATGGGTTGTTGGTTTTATGATTTTATTGATATTGCTTGTTTGATTTATTTGTTTTGAAACTTGGATTTTATTGGAAACAGTCATGGTTCTGATATTAGTTGAGTTTCCTTTGTCTAAACTCAATTGAACCGTACTGTTATTTCCTTGTTTTTCTATCGAAATATTAGGTTTTGAATTAGTTTGTGCAATATTAAAAGTTTGAATATTTTTTGATAATGATGGTTGGATTTGAATTATTTGTGGATTGATGATATTTTGATTTGGTTGTGTTGATGAAGCTGGGGAAACATTTATTATTTTGTGTATTAGTTGACCACCTTGAACGGCTTGTTGGATGATAACATTTTTTTGCTGTTGCTGTAAGTCGCTCAAAGAAATAATTTTTTTATTTAATTGATTTCCTTGAGCCTTTTGAGACGTATTAATAGGAGAGGCAATAGCAGACTTGACAATTGATATAGTCTTTGTCACAGGTCGATGTTGCTGCAACGTTGAGTTTTGTATAGAAACAATTTTCGGTTTCGAGTCAAGCAAATTTGCGTTTGTTATTCGAACTATATTTCTTGGCATCACATTTGATGGTTGGTTTGCTGTACTTGTGGTTAAGGAACGCAATGCCAAGCTAGATGTGGTAGTTGTATTTTTTATAAATTTTGAATTCAAAATATTTGAGTTTGCAATAATAGTATTAGGCATAGTCGATAATACTTTTATTTGTGGGGGTTGTTGTTGTGGCGTGTCAACTAAATTATTCGAAATTACAGGCAGCATAAAACTTTGTTGTGCTTGCGATGTAGATAAATTTGTTCCACTCGTACTGATTATTATAGGTTTTATTTGATTTGATGTTGTCGACATTGGTAATATTTGCGTATTAGAAATACTAGTTGTTGTAACAGTTTGAATTCCCGTGGTTGTTACTACTTTAACTTGTTGTGGTTTTATACTGTGTGTTTTTACGTTAGTGTTACTAGGCGATTGGGTCATCACAACTTTTTGAACAGGTGTTTTATGATGTATTTGAACAAACTTAGTTTGTGGTGTTGACTCGTTATCTTCAACAGGTGATTTTAATAATGATTGTGTTGTATTGGTTCTTGTTGCTGAAAGAGAACGAATAATTGATGTATGAGGCTTAATTTGATTTTTAATCTTTTTGGCTGTAGTCGGTTTCCGGCTTAAAACAGATTTCAATTGATTTTGGTTGTGTAAGAAATCAAATTCACTTTCACTCTTATTTCTATGCAAATAAATCCATATTTTACGAGACTCGTCAAACTTTACACATGGTGGCTTTTCTGTTAACATACGATCCAGTGCACCACTTACAATAGAATGAATTTCCTTATCATTGCATTCAAAATTAATATATTGGGATGATTTTAATAATTCGCATATATCATTCTTGCTTCCTTCACCGTTAGGTAACCTAGCTGTGGCATCTCGAACTAACGTCAAAACTGTTATGTAGTTTGGGCGATTACCTGATAAACGATTTACATTCCTTGCTTTGGATAAATTGCTTATAGGTGCATAAATACCTTTTACGGGACCAACAACGCTTTCATAACCGTATTGCCTATATGTGAATGATTTATGAGCTTGTTCAAATCGTATTCTTTCTTGACTTTGAAAATCCAATATTTCTTCAGAAGTTGCAGGTCGAACTTTCCATGTTGTTTGGCTCCTTGGATGTGGTGGACTTGAAATTTGATCAGACACTAAAAAATTAACAAAGAAAAAATGTTAGAATATAATAAATCTTAAATCAATTCAAAAGAAAGAAAATGTAAGGTTTCATTCTTTATTAAAAACCAAATCACACAACGAGCCAAAGGTGACTCAATGTGTATCAGTGATATTAAGAAACGTTTACTTCCTATGTGTTTTAGCTTCTGTTTTTTGTGTTTACCCTTTTTCTCAGGTACCCTTTTATTTCATCAACATCGAAACGACGAGGGTGCCGTCAGGTAGTATATCCGACTCACACGAAAGAAAACTTCTTACGAAACATTCTGACGTGTTCACTGAGGATCGAATTCAGAATTGTCAGACTGGAAGGCGAGAGTGCTATAGCACCTACACCAACCACCTTTATTCTTTATTAGAAAGATGCAATTACATAATAGTTTTTCATCGGACTACACGCAATGACGGTGGCGTCAGGTAGTATATCCGACTCACATGAAAGAAAATTTCTTACGAAAAATTCTGACGTGCGTACTGTGGATCGAATTCAGAATCGTCAGACTGGAAGCACCTACACCAACAAACTACATAAATATTATTTATAAAAAAATAAGAGGTGTCCTAATTAAATGTGTTTGGGTAGTAGATATGTACACCGGTTCAATATTATAAAAATTAAATATAAATATTATTTATAAACAAATNATCGAATTCAGAATCGTCAGACTGGAAGCACCTACACCAACAAACTACATAAATATTATTTATAAAAAAATAAGAGGTGTCCTAATTAAATGTGTTTGGGTAGTAGATATGTACACCGGTTCAATATTATAAAAATTAAATATAAATATTATTTATAAACAAATTAAGAGGTGTCCTAATTAAATGTGTTTGGGTAGTAGATATGTACACCGGTTCAATATGTTATTGATGTGAAAACAGCGTTGCCAATAAGAGTTAAAGAAAGTTTTAGTTGGATATTAGAAATGATAAATAACAAAAAAAAAAAAAGCTATACAACAAAAAAATATAAATAAAGTATAAATAAGTTGAATGAAAACGAAACAAACAAAAAATAAGTGTAATAGAATTAAATTAGTAGAAAATCCTTACCATCCTCCTTCGACACTGCGTAATTTCCAATATGCAAATCTACTTTAGCAGGCATAGATTTTTTTATTAGCCATTTCTTACATAAAGCGAGCAAATGATTATCAGTATCTCGGCCCGCACCTATCCATTGATAAATATTCAAATTTATCTTATATTCAATGTATGGCACAAAATCATCTTGTGGCTCGAAATATTCTCCTGTTAAAAAGTTTATAGCCGACGGCAACAAGGAATACCAATTTTCTGATTGACTATACCACTCATTAAGAGCAGCTATGGGACCATTCGCCCAAATATTAATTTTTTCTTTTAGTTCCTCCATTTTCATTCTATGATTCGGAGTTGAACAAAAAATATCTCGTATTAGTGATAAGAAGCAAGCGTGTGTATCTTGATGCAAGCCTTTATTTGATGATAATGTTTCTACTATAGATAATTTATGTAAAGGGTTGCTTGATAGAGCGGTAGCTTGTGCAGTTTGTGAAGAATTTTTAATGATAACTGGTTGATCAGCCACATTATTTAACTCACTATAAAGATCCAGATCACATGAATCGTCCAAATCAACTGGTAAGCCCATCATGTCTATTCCTTCTAAGTCGGACACCGTTGCAGCAGAAACCTTTCCTTGATATTGTTGCAAAATTTTGGTTTCTTTCTTATTGTCGAAATCTTCATTGTCTAGGATTTGGTTAATAGGAGATGATACATTTTTTGGTTTCTTAGAATTCGATATATATGTCTCATTAAGCGATGGATTTTGTTTGCTGTTCAATATATCATCGTCTTCGCTTTCAGAAAACAAGTAATAATTTATATCAGAATTTTTTAGTTTGTTAGATTGTTGATTGTTCGACAAGTTCTCGTATTCTTCAGGACTATCATTTATTTTTTTTCCATTATCTGTAGTTATAATTGGGTTTTTCTTAACTTCAAATGATATTTGTGTTCTTGTGTATATATCTCTTAGACGAATATCATTTATATCCATTTCAGGCCGATCCTATGAACAACAAATTTTATATTTAAGATAGCTTTATTGCAGTCAAAAACAAAACTTAATACTGAATCAAAACGAAAATAATGAAATGTAAAAGATTTTTTCAGTACTAAAAAGAACTATATTATAAAATAATGTTACTTTTCAAGGAAAATATAAAAAATAATATAATAAAATAATAATCACTTTGTAAAATATATTGGGAATCATAAAAAAATATTGCTTTAGTTGCCCATGTATTTTCAAAATTGTTTTGAGGGTTTATAACCCTATATGATTCGAAATAACGAAGTTATCCACATTTGGCTTTCGTTGACCCTTTCCTATGGCCATGTATTTTATTGTGGGCCTTATTAGTACTTTCAAAATTAAGTGTCACGCGGTACTACATGATTTGAGATCCTAAACTTTAAATTCTGGAGGTTTTGGTCATAATAACGAACAGTAGAGAGAGAGAGAGAGAGAGAGAAAATGGTTGTCGATCGAATCCTTTTCCTTGATTTTACTAAACAAATCATTTGTGATTTTTGGATTATATGTTTGCAATTGTATTGTTCCAATTTGTTTTAAACAATTATTGCACTTAAGTTGTTAACACATTGGGAAAAATGTTTTTTATTATTATTTTGTCTTTTATCACAAAAAAAAAAATATATATATATAGTTTTTCTATCATTCAAATTTCAAAAGAGTAGCTTCATAAAAATGCCAACAAAATTGGTTTCAAGGAAGCTATCAATAAATAGGTGATTCTTTTTTTATATTGATAGAATTCTGATTTTGCTTTGCTAATTTGTAGAAATTACATTATTATATCATAGTTTATCTACAAAACCATAGAACAAACTGTTTTAGTGAACATTAATTTTTCATTATGAAATTAAGTTAGAAAAATAAAAGTAAACAGGTTATTTTGTGATAAATTGCAATCAACGCAAGTGCATTTCTCCGAAAACCATAGGTTTCTTCCTTAATGGCTTCAATTATATCACTAAAATTAACTCTAAAAAATAGTTTTCACATTCATTGGAAGGAACCAAGGTTAAGCTTTACAATGAGCTCGTCTTGATAGTACTTCTGTAAGGTGCAGTTGCAGAATGCTGGAACCTAACATCGGAAAACGAAGGAGTTGAGAAGAAGAGAACGAGTCGTCTTCGGTGGGCAGGACATGCAGACAGTGCTGCTAGCTGGAATCTGACGAAGGTTCGTCAGCAACGATGTATGTATGTACTTTTGTGTTGGATGTTCCGATAAAAAGTTTAAGATCTTTCCTGAACTTGTGGGTGAAAATTGTAAATTTTTCTAATTGCTTATTGTTTTTGGGAATGGCAAGTAGTATGTGTTCCCCATTACGCTGTCCTCTAATTATTGAAATAGTTTATCATTACACTTGAATCGAAGATAAATTCTACAATACTAATAAACAAGTCTTTTAGATGCTATGTAATCACAATAATTTTTGACTTAGTTTAATACAAGAACTTTATACCAGCTTCTTTCCTCTTTTCTGCAGGTAGTAAAGTTTTACATGAGTTATATGATTTCCAAAAGGGTACATCGTGAAAAAGAATTAATTTAAATAAAAAAAAGAATACATCATAGAGGCATTCCCAAGAAATTGTTTAACAGATAGGTCATGGTCTGCTGATGCTAATTCACAAACAACAACATTTGATGTCAATAGATGTGAAATGAAAAGGGCTTGGACTACCCTAAGACCTCATAGTCCCAATGTAGTTCATATTGAATTTGATCTTGGACAAGATATAAAGAAATTATGAATTTTGTTGAAACGAATACGAATAAGTATACAAACTCCAAAACGAATTCATCTTCATATTGCATTTCGATAATATTAGAAGAATACACATTCAAAATGTATTATTATATGAATATATATTAGACTTCTGAGAGATGTATGAGCAAGAAAACAATCTTTTTCTTTTATAGCTACTATTATTATTTCAAGGGGTAAAACCATAAGTAATTAAACAGTATTTTGTTGTTACTACATATGTTTTCTATATTGTTGCCATGGAAAATTTAAAAAAATAATTCTCATATAAATATTGATTGTACTTACAGCAGACTCCAATTTTCTTCTTTTGTGCTCCAATAAAGCTTCTTTTAAAGTTTTACTATTAAGAAGACACGAATTAGCTTCAAGTAAATTGAACTTCTTCTTCCTTTTGGTAGTTTTAAGAATTCTAACTTCATTACTATCAACTACTTCAAGATCTTCTTCTTTGTCGTCTTTTACAGCTTTTGTCGAATTGCATTCAAAAATTTCTTCATCTGACAAATCTGTGATGCCATAAGCACGAGTCATTTGTGTTAATTCCTTACAATATCTTCGCCTAGCTTTCATAGCTGTCAATGTTTCACTTAAGCGAAATTCTTTTAAATTTTGATTTGATATATTTTCTAATGAATTATGTTTTTTAGTTCCTAGTGGACGATTATAAGCATTACATAAAAGTTTTTCTCTGGCAATCATCAAATACTTTGCCAGCTGACTTATCCTTTCATATTCCTTAAATTTTTGTTCTCGCCTGCGAGATTTTGCAATGCTTTTTCGAAGCTTAAATATTTCAGGACGAAAATTACCTTCTTCTAAGCGCTTGTATGCTTCAACGAAGGCATTTGTGTTGAATCTTTGTATATTATTTGAAAATAACATATGAACCGATCTTTCTTTTTCAAATGAATTATCGTTTGGAAAACTTGGTAGATATTTATTCTTTAAGTATAAACGATAATTTTCTGGAAGAGATTTCCACGTTTCAATACTGAAAAACTCTTTAAATATCATTGGATTATCCAAGATATTTTTTGGAAAGCTAAACGTCTCATTTTGAAAAACTAAAACTTCTTTAGTATTCTTATTGCTCTCATCAGATGAAGTGCTAAGTGATGTCGTTCCTGAAGAAGTTGAACCCGATTCATTGGTAAAATCGGATGCATCTGAATCAAAACCATGTTCCTGCATTTTGTTGTTTATTTCTGTAAAAAAATATATATATAATGTAAATCTATACAATTTTAAAGCATTAAAAATATTAAGTCGGATTAAATGCAATGTAAATTCTTGAAAAAAGTCTTAATTTAATTTAAACTTTTATATATCTCTATAAACACCAAAAGTTTACTAGCAATTATACTTCTTTGGAATTATGAATACAAATTGAAAGAATTTTATGGATGGGTCTAAAGTTTTCTTTGCCATATATATTAAAAAAATGGTTTGAGACGATAAAAAAAGTTTAGAAAAGACATAAGAATTGAAAGATGACTTACACATGAAGGTCTATAAAAAAAACAAAGAATTCACGGTTTAACTTAGGCCAGAAGAAAGCCATAACCAGCAGAATTACAGAATCTACTGGACTGCATTGAAAAACATTCCTTACGACAAGTTAGCAGTGACAATGACACAACTTTTCTTTCTAAGTGTATAAAGCCTTAAATCACTGTTCAATGTGATTTTTTTCGATCGCTCGCTCTGAAAACATAGGATTTTAATATACCTGTTTAGAGGTGTAGAGACCTACCTAGACAGCGATTTGAAGTTTAAGACGACAGTCGGTCGCAAGAGTAAAAGGGAAGACTATATCAAATAATATTGTTAGTGTTAACTGTAACGATTTCTTCACGCCACTTCAGTTATATTATCAATTACAGTGGTTTCCGTCTAATAAAAATATTATTTTTTTTTATTAAAAAATCTGTTTTCTTTTTTTTTTTTGTAATTTAAAACTTGAATTCAATTGTTCTTTTTATATTTTTTGATTAGTCACCAAGTTTTCATGGTTTTATTTCATCTTAATAAAAACAAATATTAGTTTTAATTCACGAACCGGGTGACAGAGTTCATTTGTCTTTCTTCTTGAATTTAAGAAAAAGAATACATAGAAAGCAAACATTTCTTTACATCACTGCTACACTTTGAGCCACCTTTATCTCGTTGAGTAAATTAGTTATTTAAAAAGAAATGACTTTCTTATTCTATTGTCATGGTTCAAGAAGTATTTAGGATTTAACCGTGAATAAATGATCATGTACTGGCAACTTGTAGGATAAGATCTATAAAACGTCTTAGTCTTTAAGGCTAATCTTATCATTAGTAATAAAAAAAAGAATGTATCACAAAATTTAGCCGCTGAGAAAAGTATAACTATAGTAAGCTATAGTTATAGCTGAGAAAAATGTAACTATAGTAAGTCTCGAAATTATTTTTAAAATAAACAAGCATTTCTTGATCTACATTATTTTTAAAGTACTTTGCAACAAATTAAAATTACCTTCGTTTTCAATTTCTTAATCGAATACCAACTTCAATTTATAGGTTTCAAAAATATAATAAAATCACATTAAATAATCCTTAAAAACAATCAATTTGTCGATAGTTTTTCTATTCCTACTTTTTATTCGATTATAGCATTTTTATTTTTTTCACTTAGTTTACAGAGATTTTCACTCGACTTTGTTTTCGAATATTTAACTCAATTACAGAAAGTTAATAAATATTTTTTTATTTGTGCTCACACATGTCATTCGATTAATTGTTTTGCCGGCTGAAGACATTAGCCTGCATAACTTATATTAAAAGCAGGCTGCGAGGCATGTAAGCCGATCGTTTCTTAACGTCTTCCGGGTTCCGGCGAGTTGCAACCATTTCATCTTTCGAAGTCTCGCGGCGCTACTCACAAATCGTCACCTAAGTAATTATATTGATAGTCAAGCGCCAGAATGACGTCTTAAAAAATGTCGAAGCTTTTGCATGTAATGAAATGTCAGAAAATTACTTAAACTTTACTGATTTTTATTCTGACATTTCTATGAATATTTCCCGTAAGAAATGAGGTTTTCTGGTCTGACTTGTTACGGTAGACATAGCCACATGGCAATACGGCTTATAATTTCTTTCGGCGGGATTTAAAAATTGTTTAAATTATAACTCTCAAGCCTACACAAAGTAGGGATTTTAAAGAGAGAAATGAAATGAGTTCATTATAAGCAGCAGCTGATCTGCGGAGTTTAGTTTGTTTAGAAATCAGGAGTAAAAAACAAGTAAAATTAATTTCTCTACTAATTGCAGAACATTTATTCACGCCAAAATTTTATTGGAAATTTTCGGCGGCGGCGTGCATAAACAATTGAGGCAGCGCTGAGCCGGAAACGCCATGGTTGAACACACTGAGGATTTTTATTACTATAGTCGGTTAATCTTGTCGACATAAAGGGTTAACGGCAGGCATGCAAGCCGTTTGACTAAAATCGTGTTGGCTTGGTGACACAATATTCTTCTCGCCCCCGCCTAATCCCATTTCGCTTTCGTTTTCACTGCGTGAACTTTTGACTGCCTATGGAGGTTTTAGTTTAAGTTTAGTAAAAGAATAAATGGACAGAAAGGTGTGTATTTTGTTCTTTTTTATTGAAGACGGCTCACCAGAGAAACTTCGCCGTGGGAACGCCACCGCTGCATTTATTTACCCGACGCGTCGCCATTAAAAAAATGTAACGGCTTAACAGCCTGGGCTAACTTAATAATTTTGATAAGAAGGAATAAGGGTTGGTTTGGTTAGACGGGACTGAAACTGAACTTTCACTAATGTAGCACAACATTCCAAATATGTTGCGAATCATCGACTAAAAAGGAAAGAGAGGCCAACATTTTTTGTGTGGAGCTTCAGTGGTCAATACTGCTAGGGTGACCAACTCAAAAATCGTAAT
>JXPG01048659.1:484-12963 GCA_001015175.1 Megaselia abdita | reverse complement strand
TGACGAAAAATGTGATTGTGTTGATTATGAACTTGCTGTTTCTAAAGAGTGAAGGCTTGAAAGATAGTTGGTGTTGATACAATCACAAATGCCTTCAGAAAGATCTACCCTAAATTCATAGATGTGTGCATATAGACTTTGGGCATTTATATGAACTATATGTATACCCTCTGAACTGCATTTTGAGATGATGTTCATTAATTTTAATTTTAAACTACTTAAAATTGATTGAGAGGATTGATGGTTGACATAAGCTTTTACTAAAGATGTACGTCTTAAAAAATGTCTGAATTCATTGGCAACAGAATGCGCCGCCCAGAAATCCGTTTGAAAAATTGCCTCGAAGAGATTGAAGAGATCCCAAACTAGATTTCTTCGAAGATATATACAAATCCAGCCTTAAGGCAGATTCCGTTTGACGAACGTAGCTTTTCTAACTAACCCTCTTCTGAACCTCTACTTTCTAGTTGGATTCTAGGTCTCCCCATCTGGTACAATTAGAACACTTTCTTTGATGGTCTATTCGGCTCCATTCTTTGAACATTTGCTGCCCAGGCTAGACGCTTAGCTACGATCTTTTTGATTAAGTCTTGTATAGCCGGTACAAATCATTTCTCATTGGACTGTACCATATCATATATCATCCGTAGTACTTTTCCCTCGAAAACTAACAAAAGATTCTCACCTGCTGTTTTCAGACTCTATGGTTTAGCCCCATATACAAGGACTGGCAAAATCAACTGATGATGAAGTTGAACTTTTGTTTTGTATGATTTCGGAGGCAACCTTTACATCTGTTAGCCACGATGATTATCGTTCTATTTCGAAGCCCAGGAAATTACTTGTGTGTGCATATGTCTTATACCTCGGGTTAATCTCCTGTTATTGTCAAATAATTTCTCATACTGAAGCTATGATGTAGATGTTAGGATGCGTTGATTGGTGGCATTTTAACACAAAAGCAAATGCGAGTGTGGTAGAATGTTCGTCACAAAATGAAGATGTTCAGCGTGAGGGTGTGATCAAATATCACTCCCAGTATCTTAGGATTTTTACAGGTAGCTATATTGGTGTTGTCTATGTAGATTTTCAGTTCCATCGAAACTCCTTTCGTCCATAGCGTGAAATGGTAGCTGTTTAGCAGGTGATAACTGGACATAATTATCTGAGATACTTGTTGAGGACGTTATACATGATCGGGATACTGGATTAGGATCGTGACGATTGTACAATCGTCTGCGTAGGAAACAAGGTTTACTCCAGGCGGTGAGAGAGGTGTGTCACGGAGGTAGATGATGCTTGCTTAACCTTCCTGTATTTGGATTTGGTGCCTCGGAATTCTACATACGTTAGCCTACCTGGAATGTATATACACTCAAAGAAATGATATGGATTTTTGGTGGATATCGTACCCAAAATTATGGATATTATAACCAAATATGGATGTTGTGATTATAATTTTGTTAACTGCATCCAACTCATTGTTATGAAACCCATAATATGGACAGCCACGGCTCGGTTCATAATTATGGAGTAAGCATCCATATCATAGATGGAGAAACCATAAATATGATCGAAAAAAGATATTTCTTACTCTTTCTAATGACGGTTAAAAATCGTTTGCAATTTGAACTTCTTCTTTCTCATTGGCTCAAAAAATTCTCGTTAATTCTCATTGGCTCGAAAAAATTTAAATAAACTTTATTATAAGCGACATGTCCATGATTATGTATCGAGCCATTACGGATGTGATGTCTATAAACACTTCTTTGAGTGTAGTTGATAAGCCATCTTTTTAAATACGATGTGAGAGATGATTCCATGATCAGCGCCATCAGAAAAGAGAGGTTGACAAAGGCTATGTCCACAGCTACCATTATGGATCTTAAGTGAAGTTAACGTGAATTGAAGATGTTGGGAACTTTCGTACATTTTAATTAGAATTTCAATACTGTTGTAAGGTACTCAATTGCCTTTAGTCCGGGACATCATAGGGGCGATTCCGTTCTGGGCTTTTGATGTTTTTGTGAAGCCAATCGTTGCTTTTACTAGTTCTGAAGATATGAGGTATGCTTGCTTCTTTGGCATTGAGTGTACATGCCTGAGGATTTTCCTTCTCAGATTGTAGTACTTTTCAGAATTGTCTATTAAACTCATTGGAACGTCGTTTGTTATCGGTGATGGGAGCCCCATTGAAGGAAATGTTGATGTTGTCCTATGTTTCTCTTTTGTTGTTTAGTTTCTTCAATACCGAAGATTGTTGGGTTTTTGGCTCTGCCAGATAGAATCTTGATCTTATGTCTGATGGATTGGAAATTCTTATAGTGAATACCTTTCGTCGGCTTCCGTATAGGGAAGTTCAGGCGGAATTGCTTGATCTTGCCTGCTGGAATACATTAAGTACATTGGAAAGAGTTCACCAAACATGCTGGTTTCGAGGTGGTTTTGAACCCAGACCAGTCAGCTTTGGCAAAGTTGGTGTAGGAGGTCATCGATGTGGCTGATTCTTCTCATTGGCTCTATCTCTATACTATACAATAGGAACATGATCGGACGACATTGTAGAGATGGTGGACCAAGATGCGATAGGCAGCAGCTCTCAGTGGATAATAGTGATGTCAGGTGAGCTTCTTGCATCTCCAACTATCCTGGTGGATGTTTGTTCGTTGATGGATCCGTACTCGAAGTCGCTGATTCGGGGTTCTAGCTCATGGCACCTACTGTCGGCGTTAAGTTTGGAGTGCCAAAGACGGTGCCACACAAATTGCGATCGAGGAACAACTTGGGAATGATGTGATGGGAGGGATGTAGGCATTTACAATGCTGATCGAGGAGGTGCCAGACGTGATGGAAATGCCTCGTATTCGTATTGAGTGGTGAGGGGTCTGGAAGTATGATTGTGGAGTAATGGATGTCTTTTTGGATGAGGAAGGCTATTGCTCCTCCTAATGTCTATCTATCTGGTGGTGGGACGATGGAATGATTTGCTGTTGTTATTTTGCTGCGACGAGTCATTTTTGTCTTTTGAAAGATTGCGATTTTGATGTAATTCTTGTGCATTAAGGTAAGAAGTTCGTCGACTACTCTAAGTTTACTTGCATGGCTGATTTGGACTGTTGATATGTTGTCACCAACGGCAGGGAGCATGGTCTAGTCAGTGAGGTGCATCTTAGATGAAAGTCTGCAAAAGTTTAGCCTACAAACGATGAAAGGCCATGATCCTGGATATGCGTGGGCCAGGATTTTTCTCAATACCAGGGATTATCAATAGTTGCCGAAGTATAGTTGGTATTGATGGCCATTGCTCTTCGAATACCTAGCATGATACTTAAGAAGCTGTTTCGCTTGTTTAAAATTGATGAAGACAAAAATTTATGAGTTTTCTATAGGATATGTCTTAATGTGAATATCTGGTCCGAGACCTAACATAAAGCCAAGTAAGTGGTATGACGCAATGAATCAGGTCATTTAGTCTTTCATACTGCGCCATAAATAAATAATGTATAGGAAAACATTCGTAGTCTGATATTTTCCACTGAAAACAAAACATTCTACTAGAGCAAAAAAAAGCTTCAATTTAAAGTTGGCATATCTATGGATTGTCTATGCTGCTGCTGGGATTCTCTTCTTAATTTCCTAATTCTGGATTACTAGTTCTACTTTACGAAGTGTTGAGAGGACACATCTTCACAGTTTTCAAAGGTTATATCAATGTCTTCTTCTTGACCTGCATCCACCATTCACAAGCTCTGACAATAAATGGTTAATTCTGAAAGCTTTTCCAGAATTCTCATCTGGAATGAATAGGAAGCATAAAAATGGACCATCACAATCAACACTTTATGAGAACCTCAAACCATTTGGGCAGTTAAAAGAAGAAGACATTTTAAAAGTCACCGTACTCAAAACGAATCCAACTGTACTTACGGTCAGTTTAAAGAAGAAGAATGGAAGAGTTCATGTACTGAAGTCTCCGTACTCAAAAGGAATCAAACTGTTTAGTAAATTTACCTCCACCTCGTATTTATTTGTAAATTTTAGTGAATTTTTTAATATACAATTAAATACTTGTAACAAATTAAAGACCGTTATTAATTTCATTGCATTAAATCCATTTAAAACATTATGTCATTTAAAATATCGCTATCTGATATCATATAACGTGACAATTAGTAACTTTTCCTTAATTACAATAATTACTTTTTTTTAACAATAGTTCTTTAGTTTAACAATAGATAAATGTTTAATTTATTTTTTATTGCTGATATGAAGATAATTCAACTATAAAACTGGTGAGTTTCAAGCGCAGTCATACTATAGTAAAATAACAATTATCTTGATCAGATGCTTTTAAATTTATCATCAGTTGTTTTTCTAACTTTCGCGGTTTTAGCCGTAAGTTTCTTTTACAATTCACTTAATATTGAAATTTTTACGAAATTTTGTGTTCAAGTGTGGACTGACTACAAACCTACTCTTAGGAAGGTTGGGTCTTGGAGGTTTAGGAGGTGGAGGATTAGGTGGTGGAGGATTAGGTGGTGGTGTTGGAGGAGGAGCTGGTGGAGGTTTAGGTGGTGGAGCTGGAGGAGGCTTAGGTGGTGGAGCTGGAACAGGTGGTGGCGCTGGAACAGGTGGTTTCGGCAGTGGACTTGGTTTGAGTGGAGGTCTAAACGGTGGAGTAAGTGGTAATTTAGGAAGACTTGGCGGTGGATTACAAGTTGGAGCTGGAGGTAATTTTGGCTTCGGAAGGCGTTGAGGACTTCTTATATAAGACATTCAGTTTTCTAAAAGTTTAATAAATATGTATTGATCTACAAAATATGGTTTTATTTGAAAGTTGATATCTATGAGGGAAGCTTCAACATTCATTAATCATTAGAATACTGAACCAGCAGAATGAAAGAATTCTCTCTTCTCGTTGTCGACCTTGTCGTCGGGAACCTTCGAGTCTAGCTTGTGCGATCTTGCCACCGAAGTTTTTGTTTTCGCACTCTATCTACGACACTGGATTCTGCATATAGAGCTCGTGATTGTATCGTATGCGCCGCTTATTGTTTGCAAACATATAACCAAAGATCAAAATACCTTCAGAAGATTTTTGTCTGATAATATCAACGACTCAGCCCCATATATCAGAACAGGTAGGTACAGGTAGATCATGTAGATGTTTAGTTTAGTGCTTCTCCGGATGAATCTGCTTCTTAACACTCTACTTAGCCTAAACAGTATTCGGTTAACAAGCATGATTCTTCTTTTGATCTCTTGAGTGATGTCGTTTGGGGTGTTAACTGAAGATCCTTTACTGACTCAATATTTTCATATATTTGGTCTTCTCAATATTCACTCTGAGGCCAATTGATGTAGCATGTCTACTGATGTTATCTTCAGATCTTCTACGCTTCTTGTCATGATGTCAATGTCATCTGCATATTCCAAAAGTTGGGCAGACTTGGTTATTATACTGCTGGATGTTCTGATGTCCTGGATATACGTAAATTCATAATTAAATCAAAAAAATATCTACATAAGATATATTTAATAATAAAAAAAAAATACGACAAGAGAAAAACTCTAAGTGCACATCAATACCTATGCTATCTAGTCAGCCAGACATCCAGTCAGTCACTGATTCTTACTAAAGTATGAAATCAAAGTGTCATTTAGAATAGAATTGAATCGGAAACGTTGCTTCTGCTTTTGCTGCTCCTGCTATCATTGGATTTGTATGATTTGCAGATTTGTAAATTGGGCGTGATAGGATGATATATATTTCAGAAAGGATTTTGATTCATTTCTTTTTTTGTTGTGTTTGAATTTGGATTTTAAATGTCATCATTTTTCATAAGTTTGCGGTGGGAATATGTAATGTTTTGCTTTGACTGACTCCCTATCTGTTTCCTTTAGATGCGGTGTTAATTTGATTGTGTCGTGTCGGAAAGGATTTTCGAGTTTGATTGAAGGTTGTGGGTGGTTTTCCGTTGATTTTCATATCCAAATTATTTATGAAATGTATCACGAAATTTACTTTGATAGATTGCTTGGAAATTCTTCATCATTGACAATGACTGGTTAATGTTGACAGCGTTTCAAGAATTCCCTATGTGGAATGAATGTGAAATATTCAACACTCCATAGGAATTTTGAAATAAACACGTTCTTCTAAAATCAAACATTCCCAAATTGTCTTAATGACCTGGTAATTTTCCATTCAAAGATGGGGAAAATCTAAAAGTGGCGCCAATAAAATATCTCCAAAGACAGATGATAAAAGTTTCAGCGCAATCAACTTTACCCTAAAATAGCGCGCGTACTCTTTAAAACACACAATTTTAAAATAAAGAAATTAAATTTATCACTTTTACTTTCTGAATCAGATACGATGGAAGAGGAGGACCGACTCGATCAGTGATTTGAATGAAAGGAAAGGAAACGAAAGTGATATTTTTCTATACGATTTCTGAGAAATGAAAAGATTGCGGAAAAGTGGGTGTGTTATGGGCCAATTAAAAATATTTTGTTATTCTTTAATAGTAGCGCGACGAGTCACGTCCACTATGATTTGTCTTGGAACAGGCACTGGGACGATGTTCTTCTTTAATTAATATCGCATTCATCATCATTTTGAGGTGCTTAGCTATGGTTTTATGATTGTATTTCGGTATATTGTGAAAACAAGGTCATTGCTATTTCGAAAGTCATTGTGACTTTCATTTGTTATCATAGGTGAAAATGTTTGGTAAGTTTTGAGAATACAATTTGGATATAAAAGAAGATGAATGAATTTTTCCTGTAATCCTAATGTAATTTCCTAATGATAGAGGTTTGATGGAAGACTACTTAGCAAATTAATTGATGACTGATGCATTGATAATTTAAGAGCTGATTTGTTGTAATAGCACTACACTTCGGTAGGTGTAGCTGGTTTGTCAATAAAGGTGTCAGAAAAAGATTAGTGCAAGCTTACTAGTCATAATACACCATTTACCATCATTTACTATATACAAAATACATAGTATCAGTATGTAAGCATAACCACCACGCTTTGATCTGCTAAACGTTAGTATAGGAGCTACACAGTTGAGCATCTCGTAATGATTCAATCGTTGCATATAATTTCGTATCATCTGCTTAAATCAAAACCTTTGAATTTTTTAAAACAAGGGAAATGTCATCAATCGCGAGAATAAAAGAAAGCGGTCCGAGATGACTACCTTGACAAACTCCTACGGCGCGTTTATATCGATCTTGATATAACTCCGAAAAACTACTTCATATAAGTCCACTTAGTTAAATACGATTCTATAATCGCCGAGTTTCGTCATTTTCAAAATAATAACCAAGTGAGATAGTTTATCGAAAGCTTTACTAAAATTATTATATACGCAATCAACTTGAAATTTAGAATTAATTGAAGCTATAACATCAGACGAACACTCCATAATATTAGTAGTGGTAGACTGATTTTGTCCATGTTGGTGAGAACTAATAACCGATTCAGAAAACTATTGTAAATAATCTATTAAAAAACCGTAGGAATACAAGACAATTTACCAATTGGTCTATAATTGTCAGTAACACTTTTGCTACCTGTGGGATCTCTATAAATAAAACGCAAACTATACATACTAACTCTAGAATACAAATTAACACTCACTATATAGACTACAAACTAACACATACATTGCCAATACAACAATCTCCCCTTACTCTATTATTTCTTGTTGAACAATGAATGAATCTCGAAAACGTTTAGGTATCTTATGAGTTTTCCCACTCCTTCTCTGCGCTGGTTCCATGGCATAGCCCACATCATCGAAGGTCTTCTTAGAAGAGCCTGTCACAGCTTCTTCCTTCCTTAAGTTATCTACAGATGATCCCTTCACAGCTTCTTCCTTCCCTAAGTCATCCGTAAAACTTGAGATGTTCGATGAGTGTGATTGCTGAAATAAATTATATTTTGTCGGATCATAGTACTTCTTCACATGTTTGATGCTTCTCTCTAATAATCAACTCTTTTGAGTTAAATGGTGGTCCGTTATCTAGCAAAACTTCCTTCGGGAGATTGCATATCTGAAATACTCTTTTTAGAACTTTTTTCACTGCATCAGGTCCTCTTCATTGGAACTGCTACAGTGTATCTCAAGTACTGATCAATTAGAACTAAGGCCTTCCAATTTTCGGACCCATTAGGGGTTGAGAAATCGAGAGACACTCTCTACCAGACATTGTCATTTGTCAAAACGATTGGTAAGGGCTTATTTTCTTCGACAGCATGGGCAACTTCTTACATATTCCTCAATGTCTTTGTCCAGCAAATACTTCATAGTAGACAAAAATGGGCCAATTTCAATTCAATACTCTATAGTGAAGCGCAACTGGAAGAACCATCTTCTCGTTCTTCATAAGTATTTCTTCCCTAATGTACATTTCATTCTGGAATCGTTGATAACGAACTATATCTTGTGTTGTGTGGGCCATGTGTTTTCTCACATTTCTCAACCATTCCCTATTTTTTTGAATTTCTGAGTCTGAGTCGAATTAACGCATTTTTTCACTAAGCAGGGAAATCAGAAGATATGGCTGAAAAATTAGTATGACTTCATCGTCTGGCCTCCTAATATCTTCCAGATAATCTAGATGAAGAGTAATGCTCTCATAGATATTCTTCCCATTAGAGAATTGTCGATACTGACTTTTAGGTGGGATATAGCAGTTAACGACATAAATATCTTTCCCTTAAAGTGAAATTTTAATTTAACAGACATTATTTCAATGTAAAGATTTTTCAAAGTCGATGGAAATTCCACTCTAGAAACAGTAAAAGTATTCCTAAGTCCAATAAGCAGTCCACCACCAAGTACTGTGTCATTATAGATCATTCTGGTAATAGAGAGATAGGTAATCTACTTTTTTGAATTAAAAGAATTAATAGGCGTAACAGTTTTCCTAAGTGACGTGAATCTTGGTCAATCTGAAAAGAGGATACTGATCTGCGATTGTTAGTTAATTTCTTAACCTTGATAGTATCACAGTTACCCAGTTTAAGATTGATGTCATACATAACCTTGATTACTATTAGTGTTTCAGCCACTTCTCTAGCTTGATTTCGAGTGAATCTACGAGTCGACTGTTTCTTTGAAACGTTAACTCTTCAATTCCATTAGCGTTACGTTTGACAGAAGTTTTCTATCAAACTCTTTAAAGATAGACGCGAAGGAAATATCCATACATTTCTAACAAATATATTTAAAACCTGACGAAGGGTCGCGAAATTTTTCGATGCAGATTAATGGGATGCCTAGACAAATTACGCGAAATTCGGTCTGACATGGTCTGAAACAGCTTATGGTGGGATCAGATACCGAAGAGACCTTGCAGAAGGCAATTTAGAGCTGCAGATGCGACAAATAACTTCGTTTGATCAATTGCCTCTGATTGATTAAGCAGTATAACGTTAGCACCCTAACATAACTCTTAAGAAGATTTGTGAAAAATTAACGTGTAGAGTTTCAACATTTCTGTCCATATTCATTCAAGCATCCATTGAAATGGAGTTCCTAAGGTTCAAAACATCAATTAAACAGAATAAGGACATTAGCGTATGCGACATCTTCTATGGCTTTAAGCTTCTTATTGTAAGAAAAAATTATGGATGCATAAACTTTTTGATTATGAAAGGATTGATGAGGATTGATTGAGGATTCATGTATCTATGAATTTATTTGTGGATGGATTGAATGAGTACTGATTAATTGAAAGAAAGACTAATGGATGAACTCCTTTATTGAATGTTTAAAATGGATTGATTGAAGACTATTTGGTTTAACAAATGATATTTAAATTACTGATGTAAGGATATTTCTTCTGATTAGTTGATGTATGTATGAACTAATTGATTGAAGACTTATGCATGGATCTATTGATTGACGGACATTTATTGAGCATTGATTGAAGCATAGACTTTTTTTTATGGTTGAATTCATGGTTGATTAAAAACTCGTTGACGAATTGTTTGGTTAAATTATGAATACGAGCAAATACTCAAAGGTTCCAGAAGTCAAAGCGTATTCTTCAAGAGTCCATGAATATTTCAAAAGGAATCAAAGATTCCAGACTTATTCACTAATTATTTTTTTTCTCCAACTATTTTTGCAAATTTAAGAAGAAGAAAAAAGCAGATCTTTAAGAACTTGTTTTAAAGAAGACCAAAACTAACAGAATACATAAGCATAGATAAATAAATTTGATATACAAACGTAGAACAGGTACATTCGCTATTTTTCTTCTTCCCACATTACGGAAAGCGTGAGGAACATCTGATCGATGATATCGCACAAAGAGGAAAGTCCCTCTCTTGTTTGTTTTTTCTGTTTTCTTCTCTTGCTCGTAATTTTTTTTAAGTTTTTTAGATTAAGCATTGATAATTTTTTTTTTCTAAATATTGAATTCGACAAAACCAACCAAAAAAATAGATATAAAAAATAAAAATAATATTAATTCAGTTATTCAAAAAATATAAAAAACCAGCTATTCGAAAAAAATGTTTAATTCTAAAAATGTAAGAATTCTATATAAATAATTTCTTTATTTTAATATTTGTTGTTGAAATATATGTTAGAAATGAATTTAGAAGTTACCTTAATTTGAATTACTATTTGGAAATAAAAATTCCAGAGTTTCATGATCCACAAATTGAAACAAACCATAAACTTTTAAAATCAAAAAACAAAAAAATGCGATTTTATCTTATAAAAGCTTCAAACTCTAAAGTTGCTCAAGGCGTAGCTCAAGGAATGTTTGCTTCCTACATATTTATCAGATACTTTTTTAGATCAGTGCTTTATTTTTCCCTCTTACTTTTAATAGTTCTAGTGATAAGATGGTTGCTATTTAACGAGTGTATTAGAGGTACTTTTTTATTTTAGAACACCAGGAACAAACAAGAAGTCCTGAAGAGATGGAAAGAGTTTTTCTCAGAGCTGCTAAATGGTGAAGCAAGCAGTTTCTCCGAACAAACAGAAGACCACTCATTATATGATTTCCAAAACAATGATGACATCCTTCCACACTGTTAAAAATCGAAGTGTAAATCGTTAAACCTCAATCGGTGTAGCAAAAATTACACGTTTTGAGGTGTAATGTCTACACTTATGTAGCCATTTTTATGTCTGCAATAAAAAACACGTCAATAATTATGAAGAAGTGTTTCAGCCAAAAAATTTCAAAAATTATTTACACCTGCATTTTTAAAACTTACACGCTCAGAGGTGTAATGCTATATGTACACCTCAAACGTGTAAATTTAACACCCCGATTTTTAGCAGTGCACCTACAAGATCTGAGGTAGACTCGGCGATCCAGAAACTAAAGAACGACAAGAGCGGTTTCATGCCTGGAAAGTCGACCACTGACATGTGCATTGAGAATCAAGCTCAAAATCGTCAGAGTGGAAGGTGAGAATGCTAGCACTCTTGCCAACTGGCAGCTCAGTGTAAGTAGATTCTTAATTCAAGGAATCTACGGGAATTTACTGAAAAATTTAATTGAATACATAAAATTCTTTTAAGAGTCCAGAAATCCTAGAATGCAGGTGGAATCCACACAGTATTATTTATTATTTTGTATTATTTTGTTGTGTTATTAGAGAATTCTACAGAGTGTGGGAAACCATAATGCTGTCGAATTATGTACCAAAACGAACAATCATACAATACTTAGTATTATATGATATCACTTAATTATGATGAGGAATTAATGTTATAGCTTTCTACCCGTCAAGACAACCGATATAATTGAATTCAATCATTGTAGACAACTTCTGAATATTCTGATGATGGTCATTGTATGATCGTAGTGGGTGGAAAAATGTAGTGTAAACAAATATTTTTTTTACATACACGTAAAAAAGTATGTAAAAAAAATTGTAACTAAAATTATTGGCAGTTTATCCGGCAACATTGCTATGGTGGGTTTGATATTTCCATCATCAATTATAAATTATAATTTGAAAATTGTATGGAATTTCTATAAGTAGCTTTTATTTATAATAAAACAAATTTTATTGAAAATTTAATAGAATTATATTCATTCTATTTCTCCAAACCATTCAAAAACTGCCAGATAGAATTTGAAGGGTTATTTTTCTTAAAAAAATTAAAACAATATTTTTTGTATCTAAAATTTGGATTCTTATTTTCGAAAAAGTANTTTTATTTAATAAAACAAATTTTATTAAAAATTCAATCAATTTCCTCAAGCCATTCAAAAACTGCCAGATAGGATTTAAAGGGTAATTTTTCTTAAAAAAAATAAAAAACAATATTTTTTCTATCTAAAAGATTTTAGATATTTCTTCTGATTCAATAAAACCAAACAATATCTGGAAGATTTTCACTGGTCAGATACTCAATCTGATGGGTTGTTTTCGGATGGTTTGTGAAAATTAAATATATTTTGATGTAGATATATTCCTAAGTAAC
>JXPG01048564.1:0-13102 GCA_001015175.1 Megaselia abdita | reverse complement strand
ATATATATATATATATATATATTTTATTTTTCTTTTTTATTAAAATAGAGAGTATTTGCTGCTTTGCTAAAGCTAAATCGTTAAACTCAAAATTGATTTCACACACCAATCTCAAAAATCTATCCACACCGATTACACACATCAAATTTCACTCCTCTTAATATTCCATCTAACTATGCCCATATTGTGAAAAACCAAATTTTACAATTTGACCTTACCTTACGCTTATGCTCAAAACGTAACTTAAACATTCGCGTAACACTACGAAAAGNACGACCAGTCTCAGATCTCAATCTACACATACTGTAAATTTGGTCAAAATCTGACTTCGATTTGTATAAGGAACATACATACCCACAAACAGATTTGAATTTTAATAACGTATTTTATTTCTACATATTTTTGAATGTGTACATATTCCTTACGTAGATTGCATATTTTAATGTGTGCAAAAGAAATATTTGTTTTATTAGTGCAATAACAATTTGAAAATTGTAAATGTTTGTTTTTTATATTTTGTGTTTGTTAAAAATAAACAAAAATCGTTTTACATAAAACGTAACAAGACAAAAAAAATTGTCTCACATTTTAGTGTTAAAGAATGCTGGAGACAACAAGAAAATAGGAAGCTTGAAAAAAACATCAAATACAATTCCACTTCCATATTCTATATTCTAGTAGTCGAATGGATGGCGCTAGTCTTATCCCAAGCCTAAGAGCTTAACGTTCAAAGCAGGCTGGAAGTGTTTTGTTGGAAGATTAAAATGAAAGATTCTGTCACTTTCGTTGTGATTTTTAAAGCTAACAGAATTCGTTATGACTATTTTACTAGATGGCACAATCATCCTTTTTGTTTCCCATTCTCTAAACAAAACAAAATCCTACTACTAGAATTAACCATGGAGTTTAAAAGTCCCGCTTTCAAACATTTTTTCAATAATTTCGACTTTTCAAATTTTAGAAAAATACCAGAATTTTTGATTTTCATGTGTTTCATCTTTCTAAATGGAAAAGATCCAGTATTGTCGGAGTTATCAAGTCTTAAGATGCTTGTCAGCTTTACAAAAGCTTGAAGCTTGCTTTAGAGTTACGTTCTTTTATATGAACTACTTCTACTATTCTTGAGGAAGTTCCAACTTGTTCGATATCTTCAAAATAGTTTTGTGTTATATATTTTTTTTTTTTCATACATACATTAATTCCATAGTACAATAACAAGCTCTTCAGACGTACCTGTAATAAAGAAATATATTCAAATTAACCCAATAGTTTATAAATGTTATATTAAAATTAATTAACAAGTTTACGCTTTTGTGATTTCTAAGAATGATGTAATTAAAATTTTGTAATTTTATAAAACTAAAATCGCAAAGATGTTGTCTAACTTTTAATTTCAACACTTTTTAAATGTACTCTTAAAATTTATAATATATTTTCGTCGTCTATTCATGTTTTCCAAAAATACAAATATTTGTAAGATTCCAAAACACAAATGTGCTTAACAAATATTTTAACTAAGGGAAGAGTAAAATTCCTTCAAATAGTCATAAATTATGAATTATAATTTAACCTAAACTGACTCTTATTATAATATAATTTATTAACATCAACAAATAACCCAACAATTCTACAAATACCAATAACAAAGATAATATAGTTTGCCTAAGTTATTACCATCGCGTCTTCAAATAATAATGCATTTACGGTAAATAAACTGAATTGAAATGCCATTTTATCGATGGTTCAGTTCTTTTAAAATGTTCGCTTCTAAAACACCCCTTAATACGTGCTTCAGCTTCCTTAAAAAAGGGGTTTACTTCATTGCAACATATTCATTTTAAACGTGATTCAACGTTCTTCGAAATTAACTTTTATTTTCTTTAGTTTCTCGAATTCTAATGTTTTTGTTAAGTTTTGGTAATTGGATTTTACATTGCAATGTTCTCAAATGTTTTCAAATTGTCTCAAACAAAACCAAATCCTTAGTGAGTGCTTCAATAAAAAAATAATGAATACATCAAAATAAAACAAAATGTAATTGAAAAGTACACCAAAAACAAAAGGTCAAAGATAAAATAAAAACTATTTCAAAAAACAAAACTCTTCGTTTAAAGCAATTTTTAATGAAAATAAAAACTTTTCCAACAATTTTATTATGCGCGCTCTAATAAATCTTTGAAAGGTTCATTTCATAGCTTTCCTCTTTGGGTAACTTTCCCAAAGAGTTACCCAAAGAGGATGTCATTATTCATTCATTCCATCTGCTCCCATTCTTTCATGTTGTCCTGCTAGTCCTGTTAATACCATTATAATCCTATCTCTTATTCATATAGTCATCAAAATTTGCATTATCTCCATTAGCTTGTGGGATGGTATGAGATGCTACGAGAATATTTGTATGCAGGTTGCATTCTCATTTCCTTTCCCTTGGAATAAGTTACGGTTTTATTTACTGGTGTAATTTTCTGAAGAGTTTTTTCAGTTTTAGTTTTAGTTTTAGCACGTACGGCTCTTTTTTGGGTCACTTGAATGAGAATTTTGTGTTTGAAGGAGGATTTTATGTTTTCAGGACTTCTCCAAAGCAGTTGCATGTTTTTTGGGTTTGCCATAGGCAATATAATTCATTCGCAGTAAGACTAAGACAGTTGCTTTTGAACGGTAGCACTTTGAAATGTTATAAGTGGGGGGATTATATAGGTAAAGTATTTCAATCGAGGGAGGATGAGTTTTTTTGCCAAATAATTGAAGTTATATTTTTATGAACGGATGATGCAGCTTTCACAACAAAATGAACAATTACCTCCAACTTTAAATAAATCTCATTTTGAAATAGAAAACAAAACTGAAATATACCAACAATTCAATACTCTAAACAAATGTATTTGAAACTTCAAGAAATGTATCACCCCCAAAGAATGCAAGATGTAAAAACCGCTCTCAAATGGGTCCATATGAGGCATTATAATGGAATTCTGGCTCGTTCGCGAGCAAGGTCAGACTGGTGTCTTGGGACCATGCCAAACATCAGTGAAGACCATCTCATCCGGAGTAGAGATCTTTTTTCTCCCAAATTTTTTGAAGATCCACATTACTAAGAAAGATAAAATTAAGCCTCGTATACCCAACACACACGGAAATCCTTATACGGAAATCGACCACGGGCAGTTATTGACAGAGATCTACGGATATGTACAAGTACATGGAACATATTGACTCTCTATTCAAGAGGATCCCTAAAGGACCTAAGGGATTTCCTCATTAGATATAAAGCTGATGTCACAGTATTGCAAGAAATTATATGGAAAAATTGTTGTGAATTTGAAGACAGTGTGGCATATACTACTGGTGCAGACCCAAGAAGTGTGAGTTTGGAGTAGGATTTAAAAATGGTAATAGGAGATGTCAACGTTCAATTGGGAAAGGAGTATAACAACCTAGCTCTCATACCATAACCAATTACAATGGTGTTCACTGGCATCATTCCCTGTTTATCAAGTGTAGTATTACGAGACAAATTTCTACAAGAATATCAATCATAGTAAAATGTCTTATGTTCCCAATACCAGCAAAGTAAAGTATGGAAAGCTGATATTAGGTAAAGAAGAGGTTGTTAAACGATGGGAAGAGTATTCTTCGTCAACAGTGAAAACAGAGCAACCCAACAAATAAACGACAGCCCAGTTGATGATCATTTCCTTTAATGACAGAGGACTTGAACAAGAGTGTCATCTGTACTGCCTTAAAGAACACTATAATTTTGAAGCAATCAAAGAGTTAATCTACTTGGGCTCAGAAATCTCATCAGTCAGTGACATCACTAGCGAGATGAAGCGAGAAGAATCTTTCACTATGGTCTGAGGAAGTTCATGTTTTTCAAATTACATCAAGAAAAACTAAGTTGAATGATCTGTGGTCCTGCACTCGTTGAGGGAGACATTACAATGAAGATTTATATTTCATTAGCCAGCAACAAGAAGTAGTGAAACGGATATAAAAATATTTATTACCAAAGTCAGCAAAGGAACAGTCTAAGATGAAGCGGATTCCATACCAGCAAGCTATTTAAAGTCTACAAATTTCACAAGCAGTTAACCACCTCAGTAAGTTCAACAAGAATGCAACACTGGAATACGGTGAAAAGGATTTTCAAATATTTGCGAGGTAATAAGTCTATTAAGATGTCATCAGTAACAATGGAAATTCTGATTTGTTAGCCTTTTCTGATTCCGACTGGGCATTGTCAACAACAGACACAGAGTATGTAGCATTATCTTCTTCCACTCAAGAAGTGTTATGGCTCGAATACTGAATTCAGAGCTGAATCCTAATATCAAGCCATGGCAAAGCAACCACAATTCTGTGTGATAATAAAAGTGCTGTAATCTGAGTTAGGGACCATCGAAGAGAAGCTTATCATAAACGTTAAACTTTTGTTCCATATTGATCAACAAATTATTTGTTTCCAAATTATTATTAATAATAATGTTCACATCCTCCTCGAAAATCATCAAACTTTTTATACGGAAAGTTAACAAGGCTACAACCCAAGAGCGGTACAAATATACTTAGATCCAGGAAACAACATGCGAAAAAAACGGAATCACCACTGGCTCATTAGCATCGGAACACTTGGGGAATATTCCACCCTTTACTCGATGAGATCAGAGAGGCTATAGCATTCAACGGAGACACCATTTAACTTTATGGATGGGCGCACATAATAATATGGATACAGAACCATAACAAAATACTCTGTGGTCTACAGGGGAACGGAATTGAGTGATCATAGTTGTCTTTGGAAATATTTTATTGTTTAAGTTACTTTTCTGGCTCGCCGACAGAAAAGTTTCTTTCGTTATATCTTAGGAAAGGCATATTAGTTTACATATCCCACCTCCTTCGCTAGACGAAGTACATTCGATGTAATCCAGGTGAAACTCATGAAGAGTAAAGTAGAGAGTTTTGGTGAAGCATCTACATCCACTCTTTCAAAATACAAGGTCAACTTTAGAACTGCCAAACAAATTGAACCTCCGATGAGATCCAGTAGAAATCCAGACAAAAATCAGTTCAACAACTTCCGGATTGGATCTGACTACTTCGAGCAGTTGAGGATTTCCCCTACATTGATAGTCCCGTAAGCACAAACAGCGACCCCACACAAGAAGTCTTTAACTTTATGGATGGGCACACATAATAATATAGATACAGAACTGTGGTCTACAGTGATGGATCTTGCCACATAATATTATATATAAAAATTAATCTATAGCTTTATGGACTGACATATATAATATTTAAATGTACACCTTTAAATATGGATGCTTTTCTCTAAATATATTTTGACAGGAAACAATTATAGATGTTTTTTCAACTGGACCTCCATCCATATTCTTATGGATATAGAGTCAGATCTTAATAGTTACGGTTGTAGCCGATAACATTAGTATCAGTCCTATACATCCATAAATACTTTTCTGTCTGTATCACCATAGGATCAAAATTGAAAATTAACAGATTTCTTAGTGGTTTTTCAAACAGCTCGGAAGTTTAACAGTAGTTTCAGCAAAGGTTGATTGAAGTCAGGTCCTTTGAGCAGACATGAATTCAAAGAGACATCCTGGATTTTTGCTGCTGCATCGAAGACGGTACGGAGCTTCTTAGGCTTGTTAGGGTTTAGACTGACGAAGTGTGGCAAATACAATTGCATGCCGTCAATCATTATTTTCATCCTTTGTCTCAACAAATGCCATCAGATTGTCCACATATTTGCTGGCAAACTCTTGATCCTTTTTTATTCTATCCTCAGTTTGGACGATTCTTTTAATGCGATTGAAAAGTTATTTGAAAGCGGGATGTTTTTCACTTCTCTTATGAATATTTTCATCTTCATAATCTATAGATGTTAAGTGTTAAGTTAAGTGCTGTAGCGTCTGAAGTGTTAGGGCCATCTGGACTTAGAATTTGTTAACTACTTTTAAATTCAAATTCAAAAATTTGAAAACAGGTAGAAACATATACGTACAATGTTATGAACAACACTCGCAAACTTTTCTATCACTTTTTTCTAGCAATTAATTTTAGTTTTAAGGTATAGGATGATTATTCTTAATATAAAACAGTTATTAAAAGTGCTGTACTTAATAGAGGTTCATAATAGAGGAATACAATCTTAGGATTATTATTATCAAATTTTGAAGTGCTGCTAAAAATTGCAGATAATTCGATAAAAGGAGTACCTAAACGGAAGCGCATAATTTGCTGTGAGAACATAGGACTTGTGTACAATTGAAATTAGGTTATGAATTTGATTTAAATTTATTCTTAGTAATCATATCCTTCCTCAAATTATTTAAATTGTTTTAACATTGCAATAATATCTTCTGAATAGAAAAGACTTATATGTTTTCTTGAGACTCTACTAATAGTATCCTTTCAATACTTATCAAAAATCTTAATTAAAAAAAATATGTTGGAATACTACCAAAACATAAAATAAAAATTGTTGAGTGATCATAGTTGTCTTTGGAAATATTTTATTGTTTAAAAGTTTCTTTCGTTATATCTTAGAAAAGACATAATAGTTTATGGCAGATGACATAAACTCCGAATTTACGACTAATTTCGGACTTGATATATTCTAGAAATTTATTGAAATACAAAACCAGAAGAATATGCATTATAGTACCCAACAAATTTGGATTTTAATGTAATGTAATGTCATTACATCGAAAGATTGTTTTAGAATTGTTTAAACATTTCGTAAAGAAATAAATAAAATAAATGCTGCAAATACTAAAATACATTGTATGATATGTTTTCGGTCATACATATAAAAGTTAACTGAAACTTATTTCCTGTGATTGATCCCTTTTACCCTTTTAAAAAAGTCATTTTCTGTGAAGTTATCTATTTGAAAAATAAAATGAAACAACAATTTTCAAATCAATAAGGAAATAGCAAAATATAACTACTAACTAAATCACACAACGAGCCAAAAGTGACTCAAGCAGTAGCAGTGATATTGAGGAATGTTTGCTTCCTATGTGTTTAAAAGCTGCTCTTATATATCAGTGTTGTTAGTTTTTCTCAGTGTGCACTGAGGATCGAACTCAGAATCGTCAGACTGGAAGGCGAGAGTGCTAGCACCTACACCAAGAAGACACCTTTAGAAATATAAAGATTCTAAAGATATTTATACAGATATACATATATATAGATTTGGTCACTAAAGTTAAACATAAAGTCAAATAATATGTAAGGAGTTTCAGGATCCAAAGTATTTTTTGGAAAACATGAATATGTAATTTGCAAGAGTAATAAATCCAAAATAACTCAGTAGTAAAAGAAAAATATTTTCAAAAATCTAATAATCAACAAAATAAATTTTTTAAGTGAAAAAAAGTAATAACTCCTCTTCTCATTTCTAAAATATGTCTAATTTTATTATTAAAAGGAAAAATAATTAATTGCGAATTCTTTACTTTTTTTTTAAATCAGACACTTTTTAGAAAATATAAAACATTACTAGAGTGGAAGATTCACAAAAAAAAAAAACATTTAATCCACGAGATTAAGTTTTTAGTCTTTTTGGTTTTGTATGAATGGAAAAAAAAAACATAAAAAATCAGGAGTGGCAAACGTAACTATAACTATAGCCGATAACTCTCTCGAAAATACCCAATAAATAACCGTTACTTAAAATCGTTAAACATAAATAAATAATAATTGAGTGATTTCTGTGTCTTATTTTTTATTTGAATATTTGTTGAATTCCAAATTTTAAAAATTAATAATTTTATTGAACATAACTTATAAAAAAAGATATTTAAAAATATTTTTTTACTTATTTTGGTGTATTTTAAATATTAGAATTTTATATTTTTAAACATTCTGATTAGGATAAATATTGATATAAATTAAAATTAAAAAAAATCTGTATTTGTGTTTGAACATTTTTAGAATTCAATATTTTTGAAAATACTTATTCTTAACTTTTTAAAATAAATGAATAATTTTCTTGAATCTTGAAATTTTTATTATTTTTTTTCGTTTATAATTAAATTTAACATAAAATTAATAACATCAATTCCACTTCTTTTCTTTTTTTTTTTTCTTTTTTCATTTTACGCGCTTATTGTTAATATTTATATAATAAAAACTTTTGTAAATAAAAAAATACTTAAAAATAAGAATTAAAGGAAAATTATATTATGATCTGATCGTTTCTAGATTAGAACAAACATTTTTGAAAATAAAACAAAATTTAATCTGTGTTTAGAAAAATGTATTCTAAATGGAAACAAAATCTTGGTTTTGTATATGATTTCTTTCTTTTTGAGGGAAAGGGTTCAAAAGTTTCTACGATAAAATTCTTCTTTAATGTGCTTGAAATTAATACTTTTTCGAAAAAAAACCTTCGTAATGAAGATAAGAATTTTGTTCAAGATACATAAATCTTTTTAATAACACAATGTCAACTAGGTTAAATATGCTCTTTTGAAAACTACTAAATTTTTGTATTAAAATGTTAAGATTTTTGGGATTTAATTTTCTTAAATTCTTAGAGGATTGCTCGATTATTCTATTCAAAAAGTAATTTGAGTATTTATGTTCGATAAATGTGTTCCAATTTTTATTTAAAATCCAAAACAAATTTAAATTACCAAAAATGTCTAACTCTTGATATATAATTATCTAAACATATGCCTCGTGCAATCTATTTTTATAATTAAAAAAAATAGTTGCAAAACAAATGGCTAAAAAGCATTTTATATAAATGTTACTTCCAACGTCAATAACAATTATAACACATTTTCCAAAATTTAAAACGAACCTGTCAAGGATAAGTTATTTTTGGTAGTTCTACTGCAGAATTTCGAACATCCGTAGCGCCGTCTATTAAGACCAAGGCGGAAATATGTAAATAAAAATGAAAGGGACGGAAACCAAAGCACTCCGGAACCAATAAACTAGAATGACAAAAACCGATGACCTTTTCGTTAACTTTACTGCAAAGGAACTGAAAAAACACCCATTATTCGCATTTAACAAAAAATAATAGTTTTAAACCAAAGAAACAGAAACCCAAAGGTGTTCCAAAGTAATTCCAAATTCTATGACCTTACAACAGCTAATTAGACATTCAAAACAAACCGCAAAGAACAATCAAACAGTTTCTAGTACTCGAAGACAACAGAATGGAAATGGAAAACGAAGGGGAAAAACGTTGCAATGAAAAAGGAAAAGCTCATTGAGAAAACAGAAAAAGCTATATATATAAATGCACGATTCTCTTGTCTAATAAGACTGTACAGGCAATTAAATTGGTACAAAAACGTTTTACTCTTACGTTCAGAACACTTTCCATGTGCTACATTTCTCTTGTCTATCGAGGCACTTCGAGAAAGGATTTTGTGTTTTATGTTTGTAGGAGTTTTTAGAGACTGTCAAGACTATACCGTTTAACCCCTCTCGAGCGATTACCGATGAACAATATAATTAATAGACCACTTCTAAATTGAATTCCCACAACGGGATTTTAAAACAATAATTCGCTCTAATAATAACCTATTTTTATTGATGATTGAAACATTGTAAATAAATTATTGAGAAATCTGAATTATTTCAATTATTGTTAAGTATAATTATAGTGCAACTGAATTTCGTCAATTAATCTATTTGATCTTTCTACGCGCCTTTCAATGCTTACAGGTAATTAATTACTACTAAGTGCTGAATATGACTGAGAACAAAGTTCCATTAAAAGAATGTAGTTTAGTTTGTTAAAGCAATAGTGCGTGTTTACTCTGAAAAATAGCGCGGAGACTTTAATAAAGTAACCTAAGTAAGGTAGAAAAAAAGGTAAATAGAACATTTTATTTTAATTTAGAAGAAATGTTTCTCAATTGAGTGTAAGTATATACTTTCAACAAATTTCAAAGAATCTACAAAACAAGAAAGGACGGTATCTTATAACAAATCATAACTTTAATGAAATAATGTAGGTTGAAAGTATTTTTTATACAAAACATCAAAGTCAACGAAAAAATACGCAAGAATACAAATTGAAACATTCTGAAACTCGTAGTTTTTTAATGAGTGTTAGTTTATCAGATATACTTTCCGAAAATCTAGTATTTAAAAAAAAATTCAGATACCTACATTCTTTTTTTTCTAAACCTTAGAGAGTTAAAAAAACAGCCAGTTCTAGAATGTATCTGATAAACACTTTTTAAAGAATTAGAAATTCCATTGTTATTTTCAATGTTTTCGGTGTATTCTGGGAGCTTAACATTAACAAAATATTTTATAAAGTTAATTTCTGAAGGTGTGATGTCAAGAAAATCTCTCTAGATAAATTCTTTCTTCTTCAAGTTTCTGGTAATTTTTATTTAGTAAATTAGAAACTCTACTCCCCGACTCTCTAAGACATCATAAAGTACCTCAAATAATTAAACAATTGAAATTGGTTAGTAAATTTTCTACCTTGAGGCTGAAGTCTGCAGAGCTTTTTTTAAATCTAAAATATCAAGGTATTTTCTAAAAAATATCAAAATATATTTAAATTAATCAAAATTTTCGACGATTTATTAAAATATCGAAATAAATCATCATATTAAATCATCAACACATATATTACACCATATAACAAAATATGAATATTTATTAAAATATAGTAAAAGAAAATACAATAACATATATCAACATATACCAACTAAACCCGAACATTTCAAAATATATGAAAATATAATATAAAAATCTTAACAAAAAATATCTGAAAATATGAAAAACTAATGCAATTTGTCAGGTACTATTGCATATAGTCACTCGCCAATAGGCGACGCCGTTCACATCATCTATCATCACCAATCTTCATCATGGTATCGTTTTTTATCAAACCAAGTATGACACGAAAGCAGTGGTGCGCTCAAAACTGAGCTGAAATAGAAGAAAAACAAAGGACCAGCCTAATTGGTCTTGTAAGTTCCTTCGAACAGTATGCAAGACGTCTATGTGCTTGTGCAAACACCAAACACTAGTCGCATGCGATAGCTGTAATTGACACAGGCTGTTATGGATTAAGAAGAGCTTCTTATATAATAATATTTAATCATAGCTCCTTGCTGTACACTAACATCACCTCGACCTCGAAGCCCACAATCTACAGGAATTCCACATCAGTGCACTCTAGCACCACAAACGACACAGACAATCCGTCAGAATGACAAACAAACACCCCCTTCTCAACTCAAAATTCTTTAGAAGAAGATTCAAGTTATGAGATTCATGGCTCAGAACAACATCTTGATGCTGCACTACAAGAAACCATGCTGGTTTATCGTAATAATGGAAACACGCAAAACGGGGAAGATTGGAGGAATAGAATTTATTATCTAATAATCTATCCAATTTTCGATTCACATATTACCAGGTCAACCAAATGACCTACCAGCCTAAGCAGCAAGGAATTATAACTTCAGGTAATAATCAGAAATTATTAAAACCACATCTACAATCCTCCACCTTGTCAAACCATTTCCCCCTAAGGGACAATCACCAACATAGAGCACCTTTTCAATAAGGCTAATGGCGTGCTCAATGATCCCACACCTACCAGAATACTAGATGACACTCAAAATTCACCTGTCATCACAATCATCCACCCAGACTTCTTCACTTCAACCGACTAAAGTATTGTATACGCTCTTGGATCCAATCACCTCCCGATCGTTATAGAACTTCAACTTCAAGTCACGAAAGCAAAAGCCCCCAAACGAACTTTCTTGAACTTTGCAAGTAACTGTGACGCCTTCTAAATCATCTAGAAGATGTTCTTCAAATCCCGATTCCAACAGATGTGCACAAAAGTGAACTCATACTCAGGCTCAGCACCATAAAATCAGCTATTTACATCAAAGAAATTCGACCAAACAGACAAACGGGATGCGTTAGGGATATGAAATGGAGAGATTTTTTAGACAAGCGCAACTTTAACCAAAAGTCTAACAACCTCTGGCAGTCTTTTAAGAAACTGATGAAAAAACCAAATAGACCAGAAAAGTCAGAGTCAGATTCTTTCAAGATGCAACACTTTAAAACAATAAAAACATCTAAACGTCTAGGTCCGTCTACCTCACATGATTGCTAAGCCTCTCACTGAAGACACTAATCATCCTCAATATCTGGAAAGTTAGTCCTATCCAGAAACCAGGGAAATTCTTATAGGACCATATCATTACTGTCACCGACGGTCAAGAACATACTCTTCTGTTTCATTGGATCCATTGCTTCAATTGAGAAATAACGTAATTAAGTCACTGGTGCTAAGATAAGGAGACATTAACCACCACGTACAAGACGATTGGCAGACCGATCGCTAACTATGCAGCTCATGCCTTCGCTCACCAACTCATCACGACTTGGAAAGGTTTTCAGAGAACACAGAATACATCCCTACGTATCATCACAGGATGCCATGTATTATGCAAGCGCAGCTCATCTGCATCAAGACACTCCCAATGACAAAGCATACATAAAAATTAAAAGCTTGTTTTATTGATCCTTTTATAGGCATCTTACATATCAATTCAAATATTCCTTTTAGAGCTTTGTGCTATCATGTTCCTTAAACATCTGGTCAAACTTGAAATATTTTAATTCAAATACAATTCATTCCGCGGAACAAGAACACTATTTATTAAAGTACGCAAAGTATATAATAAGCGGATCTAAGGCGAGAAAACTCAGCCCGGTTATATGGATAGATAGTTGGGTTTGAGGGATTTCGATGTTTAAATTAAGAAGGAAGAGGAATAAGGAAGAGCTGATGAGGAAAAGCAGTTGGTAAAACCCGTAGGAAGCAAACCACCTTTGACACGTTGTGTGATCTACTTAGTTTTTTTTTTCTTATTAATTTTTTTTTATTCTTGTATGGTATTTATTGTTTCGTTGTAGCTTATGGAGCCTTTTTTTTAAATTTTAGTAATAGTTTCTGGAATATAAAAACCAAAATTTTGACTTAGGAGTCGCTTTTGGAATGTTTGGAACATATACTCTCATTGTATAAAGAATCACCCACGAAACATTTTTAGCGATGACA
>JXPG01048518.1:6209-16783 GCA_001015175.1 Megaselia abdita | reverse complement strand
TATAAACAATAACATTGAAAATAAGATATGATAAAAATGTTTTCAAACTTATTCCGAACAAAGATCCTATAGAGCCAAACCATTCGCACACAAAATTTCCAAAATTCATTAATATAAATAAGAGTTATTAAGGAATTTAGTAACACTTTATCTATTAAAACCCACCCCTTATCAGAGTGAATTTACCATTTCATACATTTATTTTATAAATAAGTGACTTATCACTATATTTCTTGAGGTAAGAACTTGGTTTCCCCGTTGAACTTATCTCTATGAATTATATTTCTCTAGGATTGATAAAAACCTATTATCTGGCACTTAGTGATAAAACGATTTGTTTGAGGAATTTAAAGTCACTGTTTTTCATCACATCAGCAAATAAACCATCAGCCTATATTTACATTGGAATTTTTTTATTGGACATTAAAGTAGCGTGCTGCAACACGATAATCTGCCTTGGTAACTAGCTATTAAGTGTTATTTCCAAAGTCCAGTAGGATATCTTTCGTTAATAAAGAGGATCCTAAAGAACTTTTGGTGATTTTTTTGATATAATTAAATTTAGTCAATTTTCAATATAATTGCGCTCCTACCACGCTAGTCAGGGATTGTGGTTTCGTAGGAGACACGTTCAGTTTCTGGGGCACGTCTTAGTTTGGGGTACAAGTGGATAGACATCTGGGAGAGCTCTTTCGGGTACTAGTATCGAAGCTAAAAAGTATTCTCAAACGTAGTTCTTGTTCCTGTTTCTGCACAGGTGCACCCTGAACTTGGCAGGAGTGTTTGTTTTTATAAAAGATTTCGAATCAAATGCGCTCTTAACCAAGAACACCGGATGATCCTCAAACTCACAAAACGTTTTCAAAAATTAACTTGCGGACATATTTGATCGAATGTAAACAAAAGCAGCTCTTGCGACCTGAACTTGCGGTATTTCATATTCAAAATCGTCTTAATTAGCTTTTAAGAAGTGTAGCTTTTTTTTTGAAGATCGCGAAAAATTAAAACTCGCGGTTTTGCGGTGTTTATCGACAATTTTTCCAACTGTTGTTTTTTGGGTAGTATTTATAAGCCAAAGATGACTCAAGGTGTAGCAGTGACATTAAGGAATGTTTGCTTCATATGTGTTTACCAGCTGCTTTTCTACATCAATGCTGTTAGTTTTCAATCTTCCTTTGAATAGAGTCAGTGATGAGCTGTCTGCTATATTAACGAGTCTATTAGAGGTATTAACGACGAGGGTGGCGTAAATCACACAAAACAGATGATTTTATAGATGCTTCCTTTTGTTATAATCATATGGAACCTAAACCTAAGCCGCATAAAGTCAATGAAGATCTTGTGGTTCTTGTTACTCAAACCCTCGTCAATGACGAAAAGTCTCGATGCTTTGCTTTATTGTTGTGAAATCAACGATATATTATCTTTTTGCTTAAGATGTTGCTTAAATCGAGTTCCTTAAGACAAGTAACATAGATGATTTAGAACAAATAAACATTTTTTTATTAAAACACAATAATTTTAAGACTTGAAGTATTTTGAGGGTTGAACATCACAAAAGAAAATAGTTTTTTATCACATACATAATATTGTGTGAGACAAACAAAAGTTTGTTTGCATTTGGTTTTATTTTAATAATACCAATAAACAAATAAAAATCTTGTCTTTAGTCTTTAAAATGTAGATTTATTTCAATAATTTTGTATTAAAATCTCTATATATATATTGAATATAAATAAAAAAAACTTGTATAACAATAATTTTGCTTTCCAGACAATAAGAAAACCGGGCGAAAATGCCATTGAAGGTGTACAACTACTATTCTGCAACTTATTGAACATATTCCCACCCTGTCAAATTCGTGATGACTACTCAAACTTTGTTACGGAAAGTATTAATGTTCCAAAATACATTCCTTACAAACGATCGAGCAACACAACGATTTTGGAATTTATTATAACTCAAATTGAGTGTGCATTGAGTGACTGTCAGCTTTATGAGAAAGAGAAAACATCTGGAGAATTAAGAAATGATGCAATGAACTCATCAGAACTGCTAAACTTTAGTGAATGGGAGATGAAACAAGAGACTGAAAATTTTGATCTTCACAACAGAACCCAAAGGTTGGAACGTTTGTTTGCCGCTTTGGATCTTATTGTTCGATTATTTGAAAGCGACACTGCTGTTTTTATGATGAAATTTCAGAAAAATGTTTTATTCCATTTGTTTAACGAAGACACTCAACCAATAGTTGTCAAAGCTTTCAAGATGAACCAGTACAAAATGTCGTCAATTCTTGTTAAAAGCACTTTGAAGATATTTTCAGACCTTGTTGCATTTGATTATCCTGATTATTGTAAGGATATTTTTAGTGTAAGTAAGAAACATTTTCTTTGTTCGTTTGTTCTAATTTATACTTCTTTCCCTTAGAGAATTATTTCAATCATATCTTCTGTGATTAATTTAAGTGAAAACGACATGGAATCGGAGGGGTTAGTGGAGTTTCCCTGCATAGGATCAAGAACCAGTGATTTTGCCAAAGAAATTTTTAAGGCTTGTGATTGTGGGTATAATACTGTTTAATTAATTATATCATACGTGGGAATCATTCATTAGCCGATATATCCGATATTAAATTTATCTGTCTAGAGAGTAAGTTAGCTTTGTGAGCGTTCTAAGATTGTTTAACAAAGCTATGTGACAGTAGGATAACATAATGATAAATTCAAAATAATATTAGTAACAACCAACATTTGAAATGAAGAATCATTTCTATCCTCTGGAAGAATTTATTGCAGTAAAATTTATTGAAAGAAGGATTAACCTTTTCAATAGAAATGTATTTTCTTATTTTTTTCAAGTAATGTATTTTTTGTTAAGTGAAGATAACTTTTGGTGATCTAATGCTATTGTATATTTAATTCAAAAAGCACTTCGTATAACTAAATGTTTATTATTAAATAATTAGACTAATAGAAAAATATATGTGACTTCGAGCAAGCTTTTTTATACGTGTACTTCCGAAATGAGCGTAGTGTAAATCTGCGAGAACTTCTTTTCGTAAAGCTTCTGGAATTACAGCCCGTATTCCTCTCATAATACATCCCTGTTGAAGTGAGAATTCTTCTTGCTTAATCCCAAATCGAAATTTAGAATCCAGATTTGTACCAATTTCTAAAGCCTCGAAAAAATGCACTTAATTCACCATCGTCTTCATCAATATTAGGAAAGTTGGAATCCACAACATTAATTGTTGAAACAAAGTAGTGAGAGTATTTTTTAAGTAGCTTAAAAAAGTAGACTTGGGGGCTCTTGCGCTATTACGATTGAAAATTGTCGAGAATAAAGATTTGTAATAAGGAAAAACAAGAAAATCTTGTTGTAACTTACGAAAGCTGATCTAGGCTTCCTGAAATATCAATTTGTTTTATTTCCAAATCATATTTTATGCAACTCGATTGACTAAGTATTCGAAGGCTCCGACGAGTACTTTTAACTGATCTCGGTTAATTAATATCCTTTATAAATAAAGAATAGTTAGTAAACATTTGACTAGACTCTATTTATTTTTTGAAGTGGTAAGAGTTCCAGTATTCATCATAAAATATTAAGATTTTAAAGTTAAAACGATTATTTCATTTAATAGATTTTTTTTAAAGTTTCTGAATGTCTTCAATTGTGATCCTTGGATTTTCCCTTACAGATTAACGTCGTACCAAGTTTCTAAAGTTATTCAAGACAATCCCAATTGTTCAGACAGAAACAAATATTTCGGCCGTCCCAATGAATATTTATATACAAATATTATATAAGATACATATCTTGTATCTGAAACACAGCAATACATTTTTCTTTTAACTGTTAATAACACGTTCACTTTGAGCTGGTTTCGATTGTTAGTTTAAAAAGAAATGATTAACGTTTTCATTGGAACTCTTCACTAGAATCTTTCCCTAAAAATTGAAACCCCGGGAAAGGTTGAAAACAATTTAAAGTGAATATCTTTTCGTGATTATATCGGATCAAAAGAAGAAACAAATAATTACAATTAAAATAGAATTATAATTTCTAACATAACATATATTTTTCATAAATAAAAAAAAACTAATAGATAATATGTTTCAGAGCTAAGAATTACTAATTATTCTTTTTGAGATCCTACCATTTCTAAATATATTTAATTCAGAGTCTAAAACCAGACAAAATATTTTTCAAAATAAAAACACATTGTTTTTTAAGTTTTTGAATTAGTTTAATTAAAAATAACACTGAAGAAAAATTGAAAGAAAGTTTTTTTAGTCCAAAAGATAATGAAAAATATAAAATAAAAATCATAATAAATTTGAAAACAAAAAATATATGCAGATCACAAACGACATTCTTTACAAAAAAAATATAATTTTGAAGACAACATTTTTAAAAATGTCCCAGATAAGGAAGGAACATTATAACAAGTCTTGAAATTATGATTATTTGGACAAACAGAAAACAAGAAAAAATATATTTAAAAATAAGAATTCTAATGTTAATATTTTGGTGTATCACAGAAGCTATTTCTCAAAAAGTGAACACAAAAATATACTTTCTAATTTTTACTGTAGAAAAGATCAGATCGTCAATTCAATCAAAAAATCGCGATCTGTTTAATTCCCTTTTGACAGGAAATTTTCGTGAAAATATCAACTCATATCTTCGAAGAAATTATTTGATTTATTGGTCAAGATCGTTTAAAATTAGTTTTCGAAGTAGGAGCTAGAAAAATTCCAAAACATTTTAACAATATTTTAAAAATGTATTCAAGGCTAAATGCAGGAAATAAAAGCTGAAGGACTCTTTCTATCAAAGGAGTTTATTTTGTAAAGAATTATTAAAATTGAGATGAAACCTCAGTTTTTTCATAAACATGTGTCTTTCTGCAATATTTTGACAGGTAATTTTTTTTTTAAATATATACTTAATTATAGTTTCAAGAAAATACGATATTTGCGAAGTTGAAATTTAAAGTTTTTAAAACCTAAGCAAATTAAAACGAATTTCATGAAAATTATAAATTTTAAATAACCAAAATTCAGAATTGTTTGAAATTATTTTAGAAAAATGTTTCTTTTACAACAGTTTTTTTTTTTTTTTAGAAAAAAGAATGAGTAGACTGTAGAATGAGTAATTGTAGAATGCCAGAATGATATAGGAACTCCCAACATTAATTTAATGAGCTAAAAATTTTGTTGTAAAAATATTAAATATAAAAAACAAGAGTTAAGAAAATATATATAACATCTAATCTCCATTTAATTTAACATGAAATAAAAATAAAATCAAAACATACAGAAGTCGCATTAACAAACAAAAGGCCATCTAACAAACAAAAGCTTTTTATCGGACGAATGTTACCTAATAGATTTAACAATATTTTCGAATTAATTGAAAGAGTAAAATTGTTCTTAACATATATTATACTCCTTTTTTGTTACCACAGTTGTACATTACACATCAAAAAATAAAAAGTACACACACAATCTTAGTATACAATATAGATTGTTTTAGAATTTTCTAATTTTCAGTGCAACTTTATTTAAGAAAATATTTTTAAAAGCCTAAAGTTGTGATTTTTATATATTTTAGTTGTTACTTTCAGTTCTTCTTAATTTAAACACTAAATTTGTAGGGATTTTTTTTGAGGAAAAATGAGGTATTAAAACAGCTTAAAAGGCTTATTTTACCCTCTGCATTTCTTGTGCGAACCCTGTACCAAAACAAATAAATAAAAATAATTTCAGGAATAAAACTGCGTTTTATCAACATGTTTCTAGGCTAGGGGCAAATATAAGAACCCATTTTTCGAACTTTAAATAAACAAATATTATAATAATTTTTGGCTCGATTTAAATAAATTTAGCTCAGTTCCCTGGTTTTAGTTGGTCAAAAATCAGTTACAAGATTTATAATAGACATACATAATTATTCTAGTTTTACTAGTATTTAATATTAGCATTTATCAAAAAGTCTAATTTCAAAAAATGATTTACAAAGTAACAAAAAAGAATATTTTAATTTCAGATAATAACATTCAACTTTATTTTGATTCTTTAAAATATTTAAAGATTCCATACATTAAGTTTCTGTTTGTAGACCAAGTAATCACCAAAGTCTATCAGAAACAAATTAAACTTCATTCACCAGATGACATCTTGAGAACCGTTCTCTCAAATGATCCTCTTTGGTTTCAATTAAACACAAAGCCAGAGTCACAGAACTTACTCTCTAATAATAATGAAGAACCTTGCTTATTCCCGTTGATAACCAAGTTGAAAGTTCACAAAAGTGTTGAGTTTTTCCGAGAAGACTTTATGGAGTTGGCTTTGATATCAATGAAGTGCTTCTGTGATACCTACGATGTGAAAAGATGCTGTTTTCTTTTCTCGGTGAGCAGGAGAGATATTGTACTTAAGGAAATCGAGAATGAGCCTAAAGTGGATTTTATAAATGTCGCCAGTGACGCTTTTTTCGCCTATGGAAGGGAATACCTTAAAGCCTATGCTATATTGTACAACAAAATCGATTATTTGGAGAGGAAATGCCAAGTTGACCTGAAAAATTGGAAAGAGTTTCTTTTTGATAATCTTTGAAATGGTTTTCCGTTTTGACTTTTATTTTTATATTTGGTTTTTTGGATCATTTTTTTTTTTCTAAAAATATTAATTCAATGTTTAATAAATGTGTTCAACACAATAGATTTTCTTTTGTTTATATAATTTTTGGTTTCAACTTTTTTCTGAATCGAAATAAGGAAATTTTAGCTTATGACTTGAATTACTGCTCAATGTCTTGTGTGTATTTTGACTTTCAAAAACTNTGAAATAAACTAAACTAAAAAGAGTCGTATGAGATTGAGTGCAGGTAATACTAAACTTTAGGTGAATTTTAAAAGATTACATAAAAAAACAAGAAGCAACATTCAAGTTCATTTTTAGAATTTTCATGTCTTGTATGTATTTTGACTGTCAAAAATCATCAAGCTGCTGTGTCCGAGTGGTTAAGGAGATGGACTTGAAATCCATTGGGTTCTACCCGCACAGGTTCGAATCCTGTCGGCAGCGAACAATATTTTTGTTTTATAGTTAACTAAAATAATTTAACGCCATCTATGGGAATATCATAGACATGAACCAATAGTAGCAATAATATTTACCCTGTATTGTCTAAAAGTGGGACAGATACAAAGCCGTTTTTCAACTGTCTCTTTTTGGCAAATAGAAAGAGAAGTATAGTCTTTTTAATTGAACAAAAAAGTAATATCGCTGCCGACAGGATTCGAACCTGTGCGGGTAGAACCCAATGGATTTCAAGTCCATCTCCTTAACCACTCGGACACAGCAGCTTGATGATTTTTGACAGTCAAAATACATACAAGACATGAAAATTCTAAAAATGAACTTGAATGTTGCTTCTTGTTTTTTTATGTAATCTTTTAAAATTCACCTAAAGTTTAGTATTACCTGCACTCAATCTCATACGACTCTTTTTAGTTTAGTTTATTTCAATTAATTATAAAGATTAAAATATAGTTTTCGTAATTAAAGCTTTCTTCCTTAAAAAGTGTGGAATTGTTGAGATCTTTGAGACTTTGGCCAAGACTATTCCATAAATCGGCGTCATAAACATAAAATGTTTTGTCAGTAGCAGCAGTGTGTTTACGTATTAAAAGGTTTAAGGGATGTCTGGCAGATTTCACATAAACGTCAATTTTCCGTTGTGATGATGAGATGATAGTGACATTCCTAGAAAAAATGACGAAACATGGGAAATGTGATCAAATTTCCTAAGACCATATACAAATCTTGTAAATGAGTTACATGCTTTTTGGAGGCATTTCAGGTCAGATGCAGGCAACTCTCCCATTATCACATCGGAATTTATAAGATGAGGGATGAAGAGAGCTTGAACTAATTTTAACTTTATCGTTTCATGAAGCTGACAATCTAGTTTTGAATTGAAATATATATCCCAAGGTTTTAGACTAGAGGTGCAAACGTGATCACATCTGTACCCATAACAATCCGATTTTCTTATTTTTGTAAAAGTATAACATAAAAGCGTAACAATTCTGGAATTTGTAAGACTATTTTTAACATTTTTTGTTTTGTTCAATTTGAAACTTTAATGTAGGGTATTTCTTATTTGGCTGAAGCTGCTTGATTTTTTATCTAGCCTTTATTATTTATTGTTGTTCCCTTCAGGGGTAGTATAATGGATTAATTTTGATCGGGTATAGGTATAGTTACGTTATCCTTCTTCAAAAATAATAACGTTATTTAATTTGTTACGTTATCCCAATTTTTCAAAGTAACCGTTAATTCCAACTTTGATTTTTAGATTAAAAATAGTATAAAAAACACTTGTCTATATATCTTTGAATTTCTGGAGTATTTTCGAGAATACTATCATCGAATTATTTATCCCTATCCAAATATTTTAACATAACAAATAGGAATTCTCAAAATTAAGAAAAACTCTTCCTTTAATTTGAAATATATAAAACATAAATATAGATCTTAAAAAACTAAGAAACATTTTTAAAATTTGATTTATATTAGTATTTATACTAATCAAAATGTTGTTGTAATGTTGTTTCCAAAATTAAGCATTGATAATAGTAAAGATGATTTATTTAAACAGATTGCACAGAGAAATTTCAGGGGTACGAAATTGAATTTTTTCTTCACTAATTTCTGGTGTTACAATTTTACTGTTGAAGTCTCCCATTACTATAATTTTTTCTGTTCTTTCATTAAATTTTAACTTAACTCTAATGACACGTTCACTAAATGATTTTAAGTCTGTAATATCTTTCTTTAGTTCTTTTTTGATGTAAAACCCAACTCCTTGAGTTTTTACTTTATAAGAAAAGATGTTACCATCTTCTTCTTCAATTATCCTTTCACCTAGACGCGATTCATTGCGTTTTTGAGTTCTTCTAGTCGCTCAGATTTTCTCAGTGTTTTAACATTAAAAGATAGAATATACATGCATTTCTATTTATTTTATTTCATTAATTCGTTGATTTTGTGCTCTTTTTTACTCGTAAGTTGAGAGCAGGGGTTTTTGCCTACTACTTCCACGGTGGCTAGCCGGCTTGGAAGAGTTTGGTTCTGTTCGTTGTTTAAATTAGATTTGATGTTTTGAGGTTTGCTCGTGCGTTCTATTAATGGCTATTTATGTAGATTATCATTTGTACGCATTGATTGATTTAGATCTATTTGAGGTGTTTGCGATTTAGAAAATGATTCTGTTAGTTTCTTTTGGATAGATTTAGTAGCACGATAGTTTTATTAACTTTATTATTTATTCCAATAATGACTGTTTTCGGTGAATTTTTTGTTTGCATTTGGTGATATTTGTGCACTTACTTCGTTTTCTCGAAGTAGCGTTTATATAACAGTTCTAAATTAACTAAATTTAATATACTTAAACATGAAGGAAGGATAAAAGGATTATGCCAGGGCAAATTACTTAACGCCAACCGATCAAAAGGTTTTTCTACGGCTCCGATACTGTCAATTTGAGTTTGGTAATACGGCGACCAGACTTGACATGCGTACTCCAAAATCAGGAGAACAAATGATTTTCGGGAACTTATACCATTAAAGTTATCATATCCATTACTGCTCATCTCTGGCTAGTGAGACAGCAAATTATTCTTCTGAACATACCGTGATGATTCAATCGTCGGATATATATCGTCCGCGTAAATGAAAACTTTTGAATTTTTTAAAACAAGAGAAATGTCATCAATCGCGAGAATAAATAAAAACGGTACGAGGGACTCCGCTGCCGCTATAATATCAGACGAAAACTTCATAAGATTAGTAGTGGTAGACTTGTTGGGCACAAATCCATGTTGATGAGAACTAATAACCGATTTACAAATATTTGAAAAACTTGTATCTCTGCTTTGGAATACAATACAATTTAGCAATTGGTCTATAATTGTCAACATCACTTTTGCTGCTTTTCTTATGAAAAGGAATAATAAATGAAGATTTCCATAAATTAGGAAAAGAGCTGCTACTGATGAAGTTTTTGTATAATATTGATAGTAGCAAATAAGATGCCCTATCAATTTTTTTTATAAAATTTAAATAAAACTATTGTAGAGTCAGATGATTATCAATAAATTCCTTTCAATCAGAGTTCATAGTCTTTTTTGATGTAAGGACTTTCGAATGCGTTTAAATGTGAGTTTCGTGGAACATATTTCAAAAGTTTCAGGTTTAAAATTCGGCGATCTGGAATTTTATCTTTTCCTAATAAGTTTATTAATTTGTCATCGTTTCCAAACATACAAGTGATATTATTTTTTTTCAAAACTGTTAAAATCTTTTAAGATAGGATTCCGATAAAAGAGAACCTATACGCATTGTTTTTGTTTCGTCACTAATGATTTTAAAGTATATATCTCTACAATGTTATTTGCAAACCTACTCTAGAAGAAGGTAAGAGTTTTTCGGAATTAAATACTTCTTAAAAACTGATTGAATCTTTCTTCATATGTTCTTGTAGAAGGTAAACTTAAG
>JXPG01048508.1:0-12763 GCA_001015175.1 Megaselia abdita | reverse complement strand
TATTGACCATGTTTAAATAAAAAAAAAAAAAAATACTAAAAATTATTTTTTTTAAATTTGATATTTATTAAGAGCAAAACACAAAAATCCATATTCTTGATTCCAATAAAATTTAAATTAATAATTTTTTTTATTACCTTTTTATATTTAATTTCATATTTTTGAAATAGTACAATTTAATATCTTTTAACATTTTGATTAAGATAAATATTAACATAAATCAAATTTAAAACATTGTTGATTCAATATTTTTGATAGCTCTGAATTTCAACTTTCCAAATTAAATGAAGAGTTTCTTTAATTTTCAAAATTTGTATTGATTTTTTAAATAACATTTATAATATGTATATGAATTTTGTGGATGTAAAATAAATATATAATTTATAACGTCAATGAAAGTTAGAAATAGCAGTTACTTTGAAATGTTGTGATAAGGTAACGAATTAAATAATGTTATAATTTTTGAAAATGGATAGTGAAACGATAGGCGCCGCGACCTAAGATCTTAGACCTAAGACCCGATGACATAAAATCTGAAATATTAATAATTTCATTTGTTTAAATTGAGACACTTCTATAGTAAAAACCGGTATTTTAAAATTTTCATATTTTAGAATAAATTGTAAAATTGTTTGTCAAAAAAATAAATTTCGTGAAATTGCTTTTTTAATCAGATTTTTCTTCTATAAAATGTTTTATTTTAGTAAATTAATAAATTTCCATAAAAAAAACAGACATTTTAAAAATTTTACATTTTTAAAACAAATTTTGGGTCAAAAAAATAAGTTTTGTGAAATCGCTTTTTTAATCAGATTTTTTTTCTATAATATGTTTTATTTTAGTAAATTAATAAAATTCCATAAAATAATCCTATATTTTAAAGTTTTCATATTTTAAAACAAATTTTAAGGGAATATTTATTTTTAATTAGTGACTTCTACTCTTGATTTTAAGCAAAACGGCTAATCACTAGGGTTATCCGTGGAGTTGTAGCCTTCAGAGCACTGATCATAGGAAAAACCTAGTGATTAACCCTTTTACCGAAAAAGAATATCTTCGGGTCTTAAGTCGTGCAAGAAAACGAATTATAACAAGAAATTTGATTTCGGGTATTATGTCTAGGAAATAAATTCAGATTTTGTTCGGTTCTAATGTAACATTCTTAAAGCTGCTTTTGTAAGCGACTTAAAATCAGAATTGGGGTGATATTTCGACTGAATTGCGATTCTGATTTTTTAGTCGTGGTTTTGAGGCTTTGCCTAAGATTTAATGTCGCAATGTAAATTTTGATTGATGACGTGGACAGTGTCAATTTTATTTTCTGGTGTTAAGTCACAGATTTTAAAACGCGGCCTCTCTGTTATTCCACATCTGCAAGTATTCCGGGCAGAGGACAATCATCCCATAAGGCACAACAAGCTTGATTATTAAAGAGAATATATTTTGCATTGGATCTACATCCCAACAAAAGTCAAATCGAAATCCTGGAATTTTGTTCATTAGAAAATATTCCGAAAACACGAAATCCATATCTCCATTATAAGTGTTGTATTTTGTTATATAAGGACCTTGAATGATCACATGGGTCTGTATCGATTTCGATTATTCAATAAGTTTTTATTCATTTATGAATCTAATTATTTGGATATAACATATTTGGCTAGTCTAAAGGCGTAGCATAAAACAAAGACCTATGCCTGTGCTACAGGCTAATAGTATTACATTCTGGAAGCTCCCATTTTAAGTTGTTTTTTTTAAATTTTAGTTTAACAAATTTTATCAGATTCTCAAGTTTCATAACGCGTTTTGTATAGATGAGGACTTCAAACCCTCATCATTACTTTTTGGAATTTATATTGTGGTACTAATAAGACCCATCATTATTTTCCGTAACTTCTTGGCAACGATACCAGTGATACACCTGGTGAGAAAGCAGATCTTACTATCAACGGCATCAGGTGAAGAAGACGAAATATCAATTAATTTGAAATATTCTCTAAATTATTCTTTTTCAAGCAACAACTATATTTCATATAATTCATGCAGCAATTTCTGGACTTTAGAGTCTCTTACAAAAATGCGAAGCTTAAGGCTCTTTTACACTTCATAATGTTTCTACTGAAAAAATATAACATAAGCTTTCAGTAAGTTACTACAACACGCCTTTCTTTATCGGGGTTTTGGTATCCATAACCAACAAGTTTGAGAAAGTTTTGTCAATCATGAAATGTACTGAATGGCCACGAAGGCTATCATCTAACGATACACAACATAGCCTATTTTCTTATTTTTTTATCGGTTCTATATTAAAATACTTTCAAAAATATAAAAATTATAATATTCTACAGTTTTTTAATTTTGTAATTTTTACTAAGAATTTTTTTTTTACTTTTTTATTAATAGGTATATTTCTACCTATTTATGAATGTGTATAGTATATATATATTTGTTGTGTAAATTATACATATTTAAAAGTGGGCAACACATATTAAGCTAATTTGTTTTCTCAGTTAGGTTGTCAGTCAAAAACTAACAAACCTGTTAAACAGTAAAATTTGATTATTTTGTACTTCTAACTAAAAAACAGTACATTTTATCACTTGAAATAGAACTATAATATTAAATAAATAAAAAATAATATTTTATATAATTAAATTTTAATGTAGTATTCTTTTTCTTATCGCATAAAACTAAAATTCCATATAACATATTTCATATTGATGATATTGTAGTAGGTTTTAAACTCAAAAACTTCACAAATTTCAAAAATTTAAAAAATTGTATAATAATTGTTACTTTAACAACATTACTAAAAATTGTAAAAAAAAATCTACAACAAATTTCGCAGTAAATTTTACTAGTTTATTTTTAATGTATAAGTATTAATATAACATAATGAAAAGTAACATTATCTTAATTTTTCAAAGCTTAAAAAATTCAGATCCAAAAAATCTGTAAAAAAATTAATTTAAGATTTGCTCTGTAATATTTACGCAAAAAATTTAATAATTATTATTAATAAATAAAATGATTTCTTGTTTATTAACTTTGTTATTGATTAATTTCTGTATTAGTTAGCATCAATTTTCTACCACCGAATATTTTTACTAACATTTCGAGATAAAGTAGTATTTTTTACTATTAAAGGATATTTTTTATTAATTGAATATTTTACTATGTAGGTAGTATAAACTGTACCATTCATAAAACGTTTAACAACAACATACAGAAATAGTAAATTTTACCACAGCGTTATTTACTAAAAATAGTAAAATTTAGGAAACGTAAATCGTAGTAAATTTTAGCGCTTTACTTTTTCTTTAAGAGCGTTCAAGGAACGTAACGAAATGTAACCTTATTCTTTTCAAAAAAATCTATCAAACAAACATTGTCACGCTTTGAACTCATGACTGACTGGAAAAAAAGAGAGAAAGCCCACGCTTGCTGTTATATCTCAGACCCGGAAAATCTACATTTGACTAGATCTTCATATAGCGGCAGATACTTGAGAAAATTCCCATACTCTTTTTTTCAAAAGACAATTTAGTGTTCAAATAACAAGTTGGTGGAATTAATGACTTTTTTTTTGCAGTGACAGAATATTTAATTGTTTTATAATATTCGCAAATTCCAAGATTATTTTCCTCCATTTTATATTATACATATATTCAAAAATGTATAAGTGTTTGATGTAATTATCAGAAATCCTAGTTTTAAAAACGTTTTAAGCTGTTTTGGATCATCCTATGACATTTTACAATAAAAGCCCTTAAAAAACCCAAAGATATCACCTCATTCAGTTTACCATTCCACAAATGTTGAACAAAATTACAAATATACAATAAATTCTTAACAAAAAAAACGCATTTTAACGTGCAACTGCAGAAGCGTCCATCATCTAGTAATCTTCTTACAAGCAAATTGAGAGAGCGGAATCATGAATAGAATAGTCTAGTCCGTGCTATACGTTTTTCACTCTTCATTGCTTTCGTGGTAGATTGCCACTGGTTGGTATATCAGGAATGTGTTATATAGTATAAGTGTTGCGACGTTCTACTACTTTTACTATGAATGACATGACAAGGAGATGATTTATGACAACGTGATATAAATATTTATTTAAAAGCTATGTTCTGTTGTGTTCAGTTTGAGTTGTGTTGAGTTTTCTAAAGTTACTATATCGCATATAAATGTGTTTTCGGAAGTTTTTCTCCTTTTTTCATTCTTTATTCCTTTCAACGATATAATAAATATTTCGCTTATTATATTTCCCTTTTTATCTCCTTAAATTATATGCGTGATTGTGGTGAAATAGAAAGAGCAACAAGTACGTACTCCTTCCTGCTTATGCTGCTTCCACTTCCACACTTCAATTGAAAAGTTTGTAAACGTTGAGGTTAACTGACAACATATTAGTTCCTTCCTCTTTTGGAAGAGATCCAGATGATGTGGCTGCAATTAAACTTTTCTGTTTTATTTTTTACTGGTTTTAGTCTCTTTCCTTCACTCTTCCAAAGAGGAAACTTCAATGATGTCAATTTGAAATGGAATTATTGATATCCTTCCGTTATTTTTTTTTGTCTTAAACTTAGAGAGAAGCTTGTGAATACTTCAATGAACATAATCAGTTTGAAAATTTTTGCTGATTACAATTTGGGTGCAATCAGTAAAATATGTGGTTAATTGTGGAATGTTCAAACAAGTTTCATTCAACTTTTTCGTTTGTTTCTTTTAATTTTATGAACCATAAATAATTTTCCCAAAAAACTACAAACTATAAAACATATACCTGGAAAACGTTTTCTTAGTTTTAACGTAATAGGGTCCGAAGTAGTCAATTACTGTAGCGGAAAAAGCTCCGAAAAAAGATCTCCTATTACTGGATTTAAAACTTGAGGATTTCTCAACCGACAATGTAAACAATGCTTAATGATGTGCTTAATGTTTATTGTCATCTTTGGAATCCAATATTTTGTTTTGAATTCATGGATTACAGACTGAATTGAATAGTGTTGATATTTGATGTGAATGTCAATTATGAGAAGCTATGTGAATTTAATTTCTTCATCTAATATGATGGATTGTGGAGATGTAGATTTATGAAGAAAGGGCGAAAAAAGAAACAACACGAGATGCAAGNCGCTACAGAAGTGAGAGAAATTCAGGGATATCGAAATACCAATGATTTAAAAAAGTTCTACTACAAAATAAATGAAAGAACAAATCGCGCTAAGAAAGTTACATTCCCATGCAAAGATAAGAACAACAATAAGATTTTATATAAGATAAAATCGCATATTAGATTTTCTCATCCAACCTTTGTGAAAGACTGATGCACGATCTAAACGACATAATCAGGAGTTATCAATGTGACTGTCGGCTCGGTATAAATCCACAAGGGACCAGACCAGATCTTAACACTTGAAAAAACACTGGAATTTTAAATCGGTACTCACCACTTTTTTATCGATTTCCACCAGTCCAACGACAGCATCGATGGGAGCTCGCTTTTTACATAAATGAGATTCTTCGGAATACAATGTAAGCTTAACACGCTTTGCTGGTAAACCTTGGCGAATACTGATAGTGTTGTCAGAATTGACATCATGACTGGTGACATTGACATTATTGGTAGAAGGAATAACCCATATTTAAATTGATTAAATTTCGTTAATTTAGAACCCTTGTATAAACGTCACGAAGTAGAAAGTCTCGTATTTTTACACGGCTTATTAAATTTAACAACTCGGTCTCCGAAATTATACGACAACGTGAAATTTACGGTACTGATACTATGTATAGTAAAAGATGGTTAATGATCTATTAAGACTAGTACGCTTGTGCTAAGCTACTTCTGACACTTCTTCATGGTATTAAAAGTAAATGCCATGAAAGCAAAGTACATGCTAGCAACAAGAAATGACAGTGCACTTCGAAATTTTAGTCAAAGCGTAACCATTGGCTAGTGACTAGTGACTTTGAAGTGGTAAAGGAGTTCGAATACCTTGGTAGTTAAGTAAACCTCTCTAACAACACCTCACAGGAAATAATTCGAAGAATATAGTGTTAGGAGTTCTATGTTCCACTTTCCTCGTTCAAAACAGCTAGATCGAAATACAAAGATCAAAATTTAAAACACTCTCATCCTCCCAATAGTTATGTATGCATCAGAATATAGATTTATAGATAACAGATTTGTTTGATTATCTCTAATACTGAGGTCATCTACATTTTGTTCTGACGGAAACTAATTCCAATTTCGATTTCATGGACTCTATTGTTTTCATATGCTTTAAGGTATTTATTAGAGTTAATCCAAGCTAGAGCAACCATGGAATCAATCCAAAAATGAGTACTGGAAATGTATAAATTTCCTTACTAAAGTTAGCAAGTCGTGTTTCTAAATTATAAGTATTCTTAAATCATAAATCGTTATAAGGATTTGAGAAAAGCTAAATTTCGAAGGCGATTTGATGCGGTTCAAGATATCTGGATTTGGTTTGAAACATTTGAATAGGGAGTGAAAGTTTTCCGACTTGATATCCCAAAACATTACTAGAATCATCAATAAAGATATCCTATGAAACTATTTCCTTCGGGATATGTTGAATTAGCTCAAAATTATTCGAGATGATCGATTGAATTTGAAATCCACACAATTTATGGAAATTAATTTACATCGTTGACAAGTTTTATGGATTCTACCAAGTCATCTCTACTCTCTGGTCCACAAAATTGTCAACATAATGCCTTTGAGTAATCTCTTTGTATACGCTTCAGGAAATACTTATGTTGAGCTTTTTCAATTGGCTTTTATCATCTGTATTTCGCCAGAGAAGTCATTAAGCAAATGTATCGCTGTCTTTGATTTTCACGCGGCTTAATATCTCAGTAATATCGCGTAAAAGAATTCCAAAAATAGAACACAGTCAAACTGGATCAGGATTTAGGAGTCGTTCAACGAACTATCTTGAACCTTAGCAGCTGCATAAAAAAACGTGCATGCTCATAAGGTTTTTGGGATTAAAATCTGGGAGAACTCTCTTTCCAGATATGTTAACAGGACCATATACTGCCTATCCTAATTTTGTTTAAGAACAACCTTGAGATATTGGTGTTTTCTAAATCAGGGAATGATTTTAGAAGCTCTCGTATTTTAATTATTTATGTTGATGTAGTTTAAAGTCGTCAACAAGATATGTTCATTAAATCCAAGTCAATTGTCTTCTTTCGACAGTTCATATTTTTTTGTGCATGAATTATATTGCAACAGGAAATAATGTCAATCAACCCAAGAGGCAAATCAATTTATTTTAGATTCTGCGGAGTTTTCAACAGTAAAGAATGAAAATCCCGAATATAATCTGTTTAATAATTAGTGTTATAGAAGTTTGTTTGGTTAACCTCGACGGTTTGATATTTTTCTCCTCCACAACTTCCAACGAATCCATTAAACATCTTAAAATTTTCTTTGATGTGGTTTGTCGCTTATGGATTTCTTGAATAGTTGATGTAGATCATGTAGGTCGTCGCTTCGATATTTTTCAATGAGGGCACATACATTCATTGCTTATCCGTTATTGTTTTAGCTCTTTATTATTAATTACAGATCTGCAGATAGTGACTATCACTGGTTTATTTTCAGACCAGAACAAGGACCAAATATTCTAAAATATTCAAATATTAAATATTCTAAAACAATAATATATTTTTTATTTAAAATATGTAAAATACAAATATTTAAGATAAAAGTAAACAAAATCTGAACAACAGTGATGTTTATGAATGTTTGCTTCCTATGTGTTTACTAGATGTCTAGATTCAGAACATAATACGTAAGTAGAAATCATAGAAGAACTGTAACTGGGAATCGCTGAGAGTTTTGAGAAATAAAACTTTTAACTCTAATTTTAAGGAAAAATATACATTGGCCCTTGATTACTTATTAGCCCCTAAAATAGAGTAAAATGTAACATATGACTTTATTTTTAAAATCTTATGTTAAATCCTTTGAAGAACACAAATTTTCTTACAAAACTAAAAGATATTCTACCCATATTTAAAGATTTTTAAAAAATCTTCTTCAAATGTTTCATATTTTATAATACTTTGGATTGTTTGTAACTAGACCCCATCAGAAAACAAAAACGTAAAACTATAAAATTCGTCTTCTATGGCATAATTACGAATTCAGTGACATTTTATTTCATTTTATAGTCCATGCGATTTTGATTAATTAATTAAGATGTGATATCCATAATTTTATTCATTTTTTAAAGGTTCAGTTTTGTTTTTATTTTTTAACAAAAGTCACAATCAAACAAATTTTATTTAAATATTTGTTTTCTATATAATGGAGAGCTTTTTTTTTTATTATTTTATCATTTATTTATTTTTTATCATTTAGCTCTTTAATTGTTTACAATTGTATTCTTGGTTTTGTTATTTTGTAGTATAATAATTTTCCTCTATCCCATAGTATATACTAAAAACTATCTAATCGTCAGAAATCTTATTCAGCCACGCACTCACTTAATCAAAGTTAAAAGACAAAAAAGTCCTTGATTACTATTTTTAAAATTATGTACTCGTTTTGTCCGTCTGGCTGTCTGTCCGTCTGCCGTAAACCTTTTGTAATGAAGATTTGAATGGGTAAACATAGTCCGATATTGACATGTTGTACCTCATTTGAAAGGTCTATCTGACTACTACAAACTGGTACTATGAGAAATTCTATTCGTCGACACCAGCTGGCGCTAGAGCTCCATTTCTGGAAGCTTTCATTTTGGGTTTTTTAAAATTTTAGTTAAGCAAATTTTATCCGATTCTCAAGTTTGGTACCGCGTTTTAAAGGTACTGCTGAGGCCCTTAAACCCCCTTCATTACTTTTTGGAATTTCTGTATGTAGTGGCGTAATATATTATTCGAAGTGAGGATGGGGCCAGAGACTGTGAGTTGGGTAATTTTATAATTGATTTAAAACAAAAAAAACCCTTATGCTACTATGGAACGTAGCTCTACTGCATCGCTTCATTTTTAAATAGTCACAGATGTCTAAGATAATTACTAAAAACTTCCACATTATAATCTATTGTAAATTTTGATCTAGATTTGTTTGAAAAATAAATAATATAAAAAGACCTTTTCCCAGGTATTTGTTTATTTTTTTTTAATCCGTATATTTTTAGGGAGAACCAATAATATACATTTAATAAATACGTAAATATAGAAAAAAAACCTTCCATCGACAATATGATGTATCGAATGCTTTTCGAAATCTTTAAAAATGTATGTATATTTGTCAAGAAACTTTTACAAATACATAATAATACCACTTTAGTCCAGAAAACACAAATAAAATTCCCTAATTATAACAATTAATCCTTGAAAAAGTAGTATTTGTCCTTCCAATACTCGAACTCGAAAAATTTATTTACATTGTTTCATTTACTAATTAATTTTTAAATGGTCTTTCTCTCCTTCTTCGTTTGTTTTTCTTTACTCTAAATTTTCTTTTTTTCGTCAGCCAAATTTATTTGAGGATTAAAATCCCCCTCCCGAAAATTTACTGCTTTCCTTGAAAATTCATTTCAATTTAATTAGAAGATAATGGAAATGTGAAATTTCAACGGAGTTCATAACAATTAGAAAACCGTTTAGGAAATCTTCAAAAATAATTGGTGGTAAATAAGAACAATTGAAAAGAAAAATGCCTGAGTCAAAACTTCTTAAGTAAATATTGGAGATTATGAAAATGATGCGGATTTGTATACTTTAATATTAATGGATAATTTACTGGAAAGCTGAAGGTTTTAATTTTACTTTTAAATTAATGTGAAAACAAGTTCGATTTTATCTTTTCAAAAGATTTAGTAGTTTGAATACAAAATATTATCACATCATCTCACCATTTCATTGATTGTCCTTTCGTAAAAGCTTAACATTCATTTATCGAAAACAGGTATTTCAAAGCAAGAAGTAAATGTGTCGTGGTTTCAATTAGCAAAAGTGTGGACTTTGGTATTAGATATTCTATTTTATATATACTTTTCTTTCATGAATCAAAATATAAAAATACAATATTTTGAAGTGTTTATGTAAGGATATATAAATTTTACAATTGGGGATTTAACTAGAACATATCAGAGCGTTCTTTATTGAATCCTAGCGCATGTTCTTAATTATACAGCTCTAACAACAACAAAAAAGTGTTAGTTTTTAAAGATTTATTAACTTTAAGATTCGAAGTACGAATTCAATTTTGAGAACAAGAAACATTAAAATAAAGAAAATGTGTAATAACTTTTACTTTGAATTTTATTTCAAATTATATTTCCATTTTTATTTTTTATAATAATTGAGTATTTTTTTTTAATTTAAAAAAATCTATGTTTGTTTGAAAAATGATTTAATTCCATATTCATGAAGATTTGTAATTTTATTAAACATGTTTATTTTTGAAAAAATAAAAAAAAAACCATTACGAAAAATTATTTGTTTATAATTTTATATTTACTAAATATTACTTATTTGTTTTTAATATTTATTTTCATATTTCATAGTATTAGAATTTTACAGTTTTAACCAATTTTATTATTCTTTCTATTTAAATTAAATAAAAGTTTTTTTTAATTTTTAAAATTAAAAAAAATATTTGAAACGAATCCATTTTTTTAAACACATGTGATATTTACTCCAGTTTTGTCCATAAATGTACCTAATTTATGCATTAATTGTGTTACTTATTTTTATTAAATATTCAACTTGAATTTAGAGTAATAATGAAAAAAGACATACAACTATATTTGTAATGATGTATATAAGTGTTGAAAACTTATTGTGATTGTTTTTTCAATAATTGCCTGTGATCATGAAATTACATATTTCGAAACGTTGGGCTAAAAAATAAAACAATTTTTATTCCGTGCTTTACTTTATTTATGGTTGGATTATCCAAGAGATTAAGAGTCTAAATAATTATATTAATTTAAATGACTCTTAGAAGCTGAAACCAACTAATAGATATGCGAGCTGTATCGAGCAAGAAACTGTTTGGCATCCCAGAAAAAGTCATCAATCATCAGTTGTGTTAGAGCAGCAATTCCCAAACTGTTTGGCTTTCATCCTTCTAGTTCCTGGTTGCTCGTGACTTCATATTATATCCATGTTCAGAAGTCAATTCCTACAGCGACATCAGCATTGAAATAAAGAGAAGGATTCTGCTTGTCAATAAATGCCTATTGAGTTTGATGAGACTTTTGCAGTCAACACAGCTGTATCGCAAAATAAAAATCATACCATTAGCTCATACTTCTATACGGATCGCAATGTTTTGCTTTCACATCTGCTGATGAAGAGTTTTTACTAAGATATGAAAAAAGAATGGTGCGGCTGATCTGTATTTAAGGCGAGCGGATCAAATACAACGACGAACTTTACCTGATATACAAACGTCTGAACATTTCTAAAAAAATTCTTACAGAAGGAGTTGAATTGAAGAAGTATAAAAAGAAGAGGTTGCCAGACTACAAGATGAATATAGACTTATTGGAGAGAGATATAAAAGACCTAAGAATACCTAACTGGAGGACAAAAGTTAAAGGCCGAAAACTCTGGTAAAAATAAGTATATATAGTTTTACTCTGCGAAGGATTATCAGAATCAAAGAAAAGTAAGTAAAGTCGATTCCATAGACTTGTTGAACATTATTAAATTGTGAATATTATATAGAAATATAATCATACCAATGCAATATGTGTGTGTATATTTCGACTTTATTTGTTGTATTTCAACAAAAACTATAAGTTTTATATCATTTGTGTAAAGCATATCTTTTGTAGTTCAGTTTCTAAATAAATATAGTATAGGAATAATATTACAAATCAGTTTTCTATTCATAGCTCTTGTAACGCATTCAAATTACTTATGTTGGGTTTGATAAACAAATCCAGGGCTGGCAAATTAGATACGCAATTAATTACATACAAAAATCAAATATTCTTAACTGAGAAAAGAATGATATGTGATGGTTTTCTGAAACGTTTTATAGACAGATTTTTGCCAAAATCCAGAATTTTCAATTAATTAAATACATCCTAAGATTACTTATGTTTTAAAAGATGTAACTACAATCAATTAAATGACCATCTGAAAAATATTAATTGGTGCGAAATTGAAAAAAGATCTGACATGAATGTGGCTCTTGACAAATTCTATATGAAATTATGTTTGATGCATTTAATCGCTTTGTCCCAACTGTTAGATGTCGTAGTGAAAACAAAAGTTTGTTCGTTGTCCTGAGCTCAACAAATTAAAAAACCGTAAGAATTATTTGTTTAAGAAATTTAAAAAGAAATCTGCATAACGACTATATTAAAATGAAAACTGATCTTTTGAAACAAACACGATTATCTTAGAAGAATTATTTAGGTTCAATCAAGGAATCATTATTGGCGGAATTTTATTGACAGTAAGAGGAAATTTGAGCTATCCAAAATTAATGAAAGTTAATGATGACAGCTCTGATGACAATTCAAAGATTTGTGACACGTTCACCTCATTTTTTGAAAGCGTTTACAAATTCTCATCTAAATTAGCCTACAATACAATCACCTCCTGTGATATCTACAAAAGATGTTAATTGTGCAGTTCGTAAAGCAAAATGTTCATTCAGTCCTATCCCGACGGTATTTTCTCATGTGTTTTAAAAAAAACTCCTGCGAAACCTATGGAAGGTTGAAAGACCTCAGGAAGATCTTACAGA
>JXPG01048216.1:13602-25066 GCA_001015175.1 Megaselia abdita | reverse complement strand
TTATATTACAATTAAATTTATTTGTATAAAATTTTTTTTTTTTAATTTTATGAATTTTTGAGGTCAACATTTAAATTGAATATTTTACTGAGAATCATCAAAACTTTTATATATCAACGAAATTGTTTATTAATATAAATGAGCTTCCATTATTTTGGGAAATAAAATACTTTAAAATTTTGTTCATGATCGACTTAAATTAAATGAAAAACATATAAGGAGAATTACTTAATAAGTTATTAAATTAATGAGTAAGTTATTAAGAGATGTAAATGAATAAATTTTAATTAGAAATATCAAGCAAAATAGATGAGAATTGACTTAATTTTGAACAAATGCCGGATTATATTTAGAATATTATTATTATAGATAACGAATTTGTGTGTGAAAAAACGGCATATTAAAATTAGTAAATAAATACTTCTTGAAATTTTTAAAGTTTAGGAATGATACTCAACGAATAATATTATAGTTAGGATGTTATTTAATTAAAAGTCAAAGAAATACACGGTAAAGTTCTTAAACAATTTAACGTTTTAATAAAAATGATTTAATAATTTTATTTAAAGAAAGAATAGTTTTAATTTTTTAGTGAAAGATTTTGGTAGGAATTGAGGGCGATTTTGTAAGAATAAGATGGTATTTGGGAAATAGCCTTTTGATTTTGGAATTTGTTAGGGATTTTCAAGGATTTCTTCAAATGATGTGTCAGATTTCCAGTGGTTTGCTCTTGCTTCCACTCTGGCGATTCGGAGTTCAATCCTCAGTACGTACGTCGGAGTTTTTCGTAATTTTATTTTCTTCCCAGTAAAACAATCCTTGGTGGGAATCCCCAATTTGTACCGATACCTTTTTTTACAGACAGAGGGCATTATTAGCTTTCTTTATCTGTTCATCTATGTTACGGCTCCAATTTCTTCAAGCTTCATCAGACCATTTCAGACTCTCTTCAGCGAATTTTCAAACGAATTTCTTGAAAAATATTTCAGGAGACTGATTTAGTCAAGATATCAGCCAACTCTTCGTTTCTTGAAACAAAACAGTTGGCGAATGAAATGATACTTAACACATGCTTCTCTTGTGAAATTGTGGATTTTCAAATTTCATTTAGCTTTGATTATCCATTAGCAAGGGAGGAACATTTTTGGTTTTTAAATCCGGTGAGAACTATCACACGAATATCCTGGATTTGGAGTCTAATTTCTTCCTTCTCTTTTTGTACATGGACGTTAGCAGAAGCTCCAAAAATTTGAAATGTCAGGTATTTTTCCAAAACAAACATCAAATGGACTTCTTGAATCGTTAAATTTTTTTTTTGAAGTTTTGAAGCAGTTTGAAGTTCTTCTCTACTTAGGGGTAGATCCTTGGCATGAAGCATAGAACGAGCTATCCGACGATTTTGTGTAAGGGACCGTCATGTCGTGATCAACTCCTCTTGACCAAGCAAATGCTCACCATACTTACTGCAATATTCGAATTCATTATCGGTCCTTATTTTCTTCACATTTGACTGAAAATCCACGTAAAATGGATCAATTTCACATCTGACTTCCTCTTTATACAGTAAATCCAATCCAAAGAGAAATCATCCTTTAGAACGAACACATATCTTGAACCTCCAACGCTGACATGCTATGAATTATGTCCCAAACGGATGTGGCTCTCTTCTTGAAAAACTGTCCCGATGTTGCTTGCCTTATATGCATGCTTCACATAAGGAATCATCGTTCCTTATCTTCAAATGCAATGTCTTGTTGTCGTAGAAATCTGATGACACAACTTCGGATGTCAAGAATCTAAACAACTATAAGAAGCAATCTTCCTTTAGCTACAAGTTTGAGGAAACCCCTAAAAATACCAAAAATAAAAAGTTTAGCTGAGGCTCAAACTTGTGAATTTTTAAAATGTGAAAATGGCGTACTAAAGTCGCTAGATTGAGTTGGGCTCATATTTTGTCAGCGAGAAAAGACCCATCCTAATCTAAATTTTTAATAATGTTTACAAAAATATTTTGAAATTTTCTCTCTAAATGTATATCAAAAATTCGAAATGCTGTGAAATGTACAGCGATTTTGGTACTGTTTCAAATAAATGTATTCTAAAAAATATTTCTTTCACTTCGATATCAGTTTACACATTCCAAAAGAACTCTTGTTTTTTAACATATATTTTCAAGTTTTAAAGACGCGTATTGTTTGAAAAAGATTCCAATAGGCTTATGAGTTCAATTAAATTAGCTTTGAGTTCAACATTCATAATGTTAAGTTTTTATGGATCCAGTTGACTGTCTCTTTAAACTGTTACCAAAAAAAGAAAGCATAATCCAAACCCTATAATCATGACAAAAAAAACCAACAGACAAACACGCATAAAAATAACCACATATAATAGATGACATCGCACAACCCCCAAAGAATCAGGAAACCTAAAACATTGAAGGGAATGCTTTCCATAGCTTCGCTTTAGCTTCCGTGAATTGTCGGAGACGGAAGGGTAAAGCCTTTCCGACTTTGAATTGAATTGGGTTTCGAAAGCGGAAGAACTAAGAACGGCTAAACCAATTAGTTTGTGATGTGATTTTGATTTGAATTTATGCTCGGGGGGTATTTTTAGGTTTCAAGGTAACTAGGTTGACTGAGTTGAGTTGATGGTTTACTATGCTTATTCACGTTTTTTCTATGTTTTTAAAGGGTGTGAAAAAGTGTGAGTATTTCAAGTTTATGGGTTCACGGTGGAAGGTTCGTTATTGAGGGGAAATCGATATTATTGTTTCATATATTTCATTTAATGACCATAATTTAAGGTAAATGTGTTGTGTGTGGGTGTTAATCGATTGTTGGAATTGAACGGATGACATTTTATTGCGGTTATTATTTATTAATTACCTGATATTTATATGAAATATTTTGTGGTTTGGAGGAATTATTTCGATTACAAAAAATTGAGTATTCTAAAAAAATATTTCACTTTATTCAAAAACCCTGCGCAACTGTAAATAAGATAGCATAGCAATGTATTTTTAGCCTTTGATTCTATATCCTGACACTGATAAGGAAGGATGTCGTCGTTCGTTGGTTTCATCTGTCAGAATAGAATGTAAACTTTTCACAGAGTTGTTGCTCGGCCTTTTTCTGTTCCTTTGAACTTGAAAAGCAAACAAACTATAACAGTCAAGAAAGTTTCTTGGTTATTCTATTGATTTTTGAGGTTTATTTTTATATCAAAGTTGTTACATACATTTTACGTCTCAAGATTTATCAACAAAACAAGATAAGAGGTTTTGTGTGATGGATTATTTACATTATCATAATCTTGTGATGAATTTATAGGTTTTTTTTTAGATAAACTTTGATTTTTTTGTTTGTTTAAATTTTTATTATGGCATTTTTATTTGCTTACTTAAATTTGGTTTGAATAATTTAAATTTGGTTTAGTTTTTTTTACAAGGATTATCAAACAGATTGTAGGCTTTTTTTTCGCAACGTTATGTAACGGCTTACGTTTAGAGCATAAACGTAAGATAAGGTCAGAATCGTTGAGCGGGGAATGTTAATAGAATTCAGAAAATACATATGGAATTGATTTCTGAGATAGGAATAGATTCTAAGAATTTTGAGAGGAGTTAGGAAACGATGTAGAATCAATATTAATATTTTTTGTTTATAAAATTAAAAAAAAAACACATCAAGAAAAAAATCAAAAAGTAGAAGAAAAAACTGTCAAAAAATAAAATTCCTTCATCAAAACAACAAAAACATTCAAAAATTAAAAAAAAAGAAAAAAAAAAAAACAATATTTTACAATAAAAAAATCTGAAACAGAAACAGATAATGCTAATTTTAAAATAAATAATAAAAAAGACATATTTTTATATTAAAATATTTTACAATAAAAAAATAATAAACAAATGTTAATTTTAAAATAAAAAATAAAAAAAAACCTATTTTTAAATTAAAAAGCAAAAACAATCAACTTCATCCAGACTATTATACAATATACATTTAAATGATAATAAAAAAGAAAGCTTAACAATAAATACCATAAAAAATAAGAAATATTACAATACAAATTAATTATTATTTTACACTAACAAGAAAATTTAAAAAAGAAATAAAATCAATCATTTACGAGTTTCATCGTAACAATAAAATAAAAATAGAATAAAATAAATGCTTTTACCAAATTTAAGAAATAAAACAAAAATTGGAAAAACAATCAGTGTAAAATAAATCCATAAACATAGTTTTAACTTCCTAATCAATAAGAAATTAAATACATTTGGATGAAATTTTTCGAAAATTATTTACATTATAACATAAAAGCAAATTTTGTATGAATGAATTTCGAATCTTTGATGTTATGTATATAATTTATTTAAATAATCAGATAAATTCCATTATTTTGGTTAATATAATACTTTAAAATGTTGCTCATGATCGACTTAAATTAAATTAAAAATATATAAAGTAGAATTTCTAAATAAGTTTTGACATTAATGAATAGTTATAAAGACATGTTAATGACTATATTTTAATTCGAAATATCGAAAAAAAATGAGAATTTTGACTTAATTTTGTTTATTTATTAATTTTATGTTTTTTAAAGGCAAATGTTTATTTAAAAAAAACATTTCATAAAAATTCTTAAATTAAATCTATGAAAAATAAAAATACACCGAAAAATGGCAGATTTTAAAATTTTAAATACCAAATTAACAAAGATTTAATTCAATTTGAAATTTATAATTACATATTTAAAACTTAATGAAAACTGTAAAGCAAAAAAAGGATAGAAATAGTTTTTAGTTATATCGGAAGTCTTGAATTATTAAGAGAGGATTTTTTTACTTAATCATCTTATTAATGAGATAAAATTTCTGCTATAATTTTAGTCTTACACTGATATTGAAGGTAAAGTTCCAAATGAATTCATTTTATATAACAAGAGTTTTACTTCGTCACGAAACAAAAAAAAACCAACGGTAGAATTGATGGGAATTGAACCCTCATCCTCTCGCTTTCCGGTCAAGTGCTCTTTCGCTGAGCTACCGAGGTTGGATCTATCTCCGCTACAAAGTAGGCTTGTGTTGTTATTGATTACATTTTTGTCTAATAGTAAGGGCTGGTAGTCTAATAAAGCATCAGGTTTCGAAACCAGCCCCTGTCGTTTCCCTTCTGAGAAGGGTGGCCAGCCTAACATACTTTACACACTTCGTTCTTGTTCGTTCAGCTCGCTGTAATTTTGTTTATATTTGAATTGATTTTCTTTACTTTTCAATTAATGTAATTCTTTTTGTTAACAACAATTGTGCTATTTTTAGAGATTTTAAGAAAATTTGTAGTAGTTCAGGCCCGGCCAGATGTGTGAATTGAAAATCGGATAATTCCTAGGACATATTGTAAGATAGATTCAGTGATTCTTGTTGATATTTTATATGTAATTTTTAAGTATGATAAACATACATTAGGCTTCAATTTTTGATTGCTTGATAACCTTTTCGATTCTTATTATGAGAAAAGAAATATTAGTCATATACAATATCTCAATAAATACAATCATGCACATGCAATTATAAAATGTTAATTGAAATTTCAATGAAACAACAAGTCTTTCTTAGTATTTCTTAATGTTAAAGAACAATGTTTGTTAATAAAATTATAATTAATAATATAAGATTAACAACAAGTCCCTGTTGATTTTCTCAGGGTAAATAACACAACTACTGTTATTGGTTTCCGTAAAATAATATTAAAAAACCATTTTCACAACAAGTCTTTGTTTATTTGCCTAGGATAAAGGACGAAACCACTATTGGTTTCATGAAGTTTAGACTTAGACTTGCTTCCAATATAAAAGAAGAATTAATAACGTCAAGTATTTACGTTTGCACAGCATTTTTATGTTGTCTATTTTTTAGAGAAATATCCCTCAGACCAATTTATTACAATATAAAACCACATAAAATATTTGAAAAAACCCAACAAGTGTAAATAGTGTATCCTTCAAAACCATTTAACCCTCCATCCATGAATATACTTTACATAAAAAAAGCCAAAAAATATTCAAAATAAATAATAATTCTCGTGCCAAGAAAAAGTTATTCAACTCCAAGCAACGAACCAAAATTCAACTGCTGTGTTTCCCACTTCACCAGAGTTACGAACAAACAATGCCTGTGGAAAGGAGTAAAAGAATTCCCTTGGAATTGACCTTGACATTTCGTTCGATTTCAGTTCATGTTTGTTTTCTGCTGTTCCTTTTTTGCATGTTGTCTAGGAGTTACTGCGGCACTTTACTCTACATATAGTATCTATAAGATATTATACACCATCGTCACTATTAAGTCATAAATTCTATGTAGGTTGTTTACAAACTTGTCTTGTCGTTCAGTTCTCATCGTCATCCTCTTTCTTTTCTCATCCATCTCCCCATTTTAGTTGAACGACATTATCTGGGCCATTCTTATCAGGTTGTTGAGTTGGTTGGTTGGTTTCCTTCTGTTTGATCGATATACGGTAGCTTATTTATTCTTTCACTGCTGATTTTGATTTTAATTACTTCTAATCAATTTGTGGTAGCAGGTGAACAGAGAAAATGATGAAAATCAATTAGAAGAATGGTTTTTTATTTCAATTTTTCTTTCACTTTTTTTGTTTGTTTCAAAGTTGAAAGGAAAGCGTAATTGCGAATAGTTTTTTATTGGATGTCTATCGAGAGGTCTTCTATTGAAAGGTTTTTTTTATTTGTATATTTTTTTCCTTTTCTTGTATAATTTTTAGAAAAGGACTTTTTACTTGTGTATTTAGAGTATGCTCTTTTGGTTTTGTTACTTTTGAGGACTTAAATTTCAAGGAGTCTTTGAAGACATATGAGTTAGTTTATATCATATAAGATATTTGGTTTTCCGGATCAAAGAGTGGAAGGAAGGATTGGATCAGAAATAATCTAATGACTGCATATTTTTAAAGATTTTGTTTAATACTCTTGTGTTTAAGTTTTGGGCGCCCACCTGCCTCTGTTAAGTGTCTGTGCGACTATAGTAAACCTTTCATAGCTGAACCTTATTTTAGAGGTCTAATATCCATAATATGGTAAACTGTTGGTATGGTATGGTTGTCTTTTATAAGAGTCTGATCTTCGACTCTGACAATTCTAAGTTTTCTCGGAGCTGATTTCTTTATGTATTTATTCGTTTGATTTTTTCCAACGTCGGCGTTAATTATTATTTTATTATTTTTTTCTTCTTAAAGCCATTGCTTATATTCTAACAAAAATAAATGTTTCAGCTTTTTGGTTTATTTATTTAAAACCCCTTTCGTTTTTTTTTTTTTTTTTTTTTTTTTTTTTTTTTTTTGAAAAAAATTAGTTAGTAATTTACATTATTTTGTATCTATAAATTGTATAAATTTTCAAATTAAAACTTTAAAGAATATTTTTCCAACTTAGAGTTGTATGTTGTATTTTTCAACATTTTTGTTACATTAAGTATTTTTATAGAGACATAAATAAAGCTTTCATTGTATTTAAAATTTGAACATCAAATTAAAACTTATCTTTGAATTTATGAAGCATTTCCGACAATATTTGAAAGTATTATTCACTAAATTCGTCCATCGTATTTTTAAAAAACTTTCTTTTTATTGTGGTTATTTCCATTTATATACAAGGCTCGTAAAAAAATTTAAAACACGTTAAAAAGTGTTATAGTTAATGATCAGAAAGACATATGTAGTTTTCTTTTAATGCTTCGCTGTCGCTTATTTTAAGGTTTTTAATACCTAATTAAATTAAAACGAATTTCATGAAAATTATTAATTAAAAATTAAATTAACTTGTAACTTAATTTAAACACTAAATTTGTAGAGAGTATTTTGAAAAAAATTGAGGCTTAAAATTCCCTGTATTCCTTGAACAAACCTTGCATATATTAAAAAATTGTAAAATTAGAGAAAAAAAAAACTAAATAATAATTTTTAAAAATAATATTATTTATGTTCTAAATGTTATGTATATAAAAAATTTGAAAATTAAAGCAAAAAAACTTCATATAATTTTAAAAGTTAAAAATAAATATTTTCAAAAATGTATTCATTTCATATATTATTATTATTTTTCCTAATTAAAATGTTTATTAATTTATTAATATGTAATTTTAAATATTTTAAAATTCATAATAAAAATAGTAGATAAACTATTAATTTCAATATTTAAATATTTTTTTGATTGTAATATATTTTTCCAAATTAAACATTAAAATGTTATTATTTTGATTCTCAAAAATATGAAATTTAACAAATTTTCCAAAAAAAAAAAGCAAAAATAAAAACACAACAATTAAAACAATTATTATTTATTATAATCAAAATGTTTTAAAATTTTATTTTCATGAATATGGGAACAATTCATAAACTTTTTATAAAAATAAAAAAATATATACATATATAATAAAACTTAAAATTATTAGTATACAAAAAATTAAAAGTAACTCATTAATTTCAATATTTAAAAATTTTAATTTAAAAAAAAAATTTTTTTTTTAATTAAAACATGATTTTTAATAATTTTTGAAAATTTAACTAATTTTCAAATAATAAAGAACAAAAAAATAATGCAGTTATAATTTATCATAATCCAAATGTTTAAAAATTTAATTAAAAAAAGAAAATGTTATGTTTTATTATTTATCTTATAAAATAATAATATGTATAATAATAAATACTGAAAAAAAGAGTTTAATACATATTAACAATAATAAAAATTCAATTAAATTTGAAGTTGTTGGAACTTGGACAATTTTATATTTATGAAGCAAGTCTTCAATTAAAAAAATATATAAAAATAATATCAAAACAAAAAACTCTTAAATTCAGGGTTTATACAAACCCTGCGCGATAGTGCTCAAAAGAGATTCATTTGTTTAAATAAAATTCTAATTTTCATGATTTATTTCTTTCAATCTGAAGATAATATCATTTAATTTAGTTAATTTAGCAATTTTATGAGTCTTAATATAGACTCTATTATAAAAATAATACAAAATACTAAAATAAAAATAATTTCAATTAAACAAAAGACTGAAAAAAAACTAATATTTCATTTATTTTATTGATTAAAGACAAACATTTATGAATTTTAATAAAAAAAGAATAATAATAAACACAAAGTTTCATCATTTTATCGTTAGCGCCACCTGATGTGTACAAATCAGAATTCTGTAGCTTTTTATTTGTATTAGACAGTTAAACCTTCCATTCAAATCTACTTTACAATCAATATCCGAACACCACAGCGTATATTTTTGTAGCTCCAAAAAACACCTGACCTGTTTTGCCTCAACGAAAAAATACAATGTCAAGAAGAAGTACAACCAACGGAATATAATATAATAGTTTAAAAATAACCAAAACCTTCTGTCTCATAAACAATTTGCATAGAATGAAAGAACTAACAAAACTTCCAAAATTCCCACAACTAAAAAAAAATTAAACAAAAATCCAAATTCCACCTAGAAATGATAGATAGAAACCAGTTTAACCCACTTATTAACTTCGTTCGCAACCAGACCAGCTTTGGTGGCGAATTCCTCCTACAAGAAGTAACAAACAATCTGCGCACTGGTTTTGGTTTGGTTCAGTTCTCCTCTCTTTAGCCAAAATGTGTGTTATTTCAGCTTCGTGGGTTCCATAGAAACTCAGGAGGAAGGAAAGCTATTTCTGTAGGATAACACCTTTCCACATGGATGACTTAGTAACTTATTAAATGAGAGTATTTTCTATAATTAGACAGCGAAACTTATCAAAATTTATTCAACTTAGTTTTTGGTTGTTGTGAGATTTTATGTTGTTTTTTGTTTGTCTTTATTGAATTATTGGATTTTCTGGTTGTTTTTAGCAATTAATTGTGATTGAAAAAAAATGGAATGACAAAATAAATCAATAAAAATGTACAATAATTAATATTTCAAACTATTCCATCTACTTTTTTCTCGGAATTTTTTATTTCGCAGTTATTTGATTTAAAAAAAAAATAGTTTTCTGTCTTATATATAACGTCTTTGATCTGAAAAGGATGGATGTTAATGTAATTGTCTTAAACTGGAAAAAAAGTCACCTTTTTTAAATAATATTATTAGCTTTATTATAAAAAAAACCGGGGAAATAACGTATTAAACTTAATAAAATCAAGGAGTAAACATGAGGACTATGTTAAAAGCCCAAACTTTTTACAAATGTTCTTAATTCAAAACTTAAAAATATATTCAAAAGCTTTAAATTTATTTTAAATCAAATTCTTGTGGTTTTTTTAAAGGAAATATGTTTACAGCTCTAAAAAATATTTCAAAGTTTAATATAACATTTGAAGAGCAGTTAAGAGCTTTACCAAAAATTTTAAAATATAAAGTTTTATAATTTTCAAGTTTTACAAAGATTTCTAAGGTAAACAAAAACACTCCAAATGCTATTATTTAGCAAAGTTTACGTTATGTTTTGAGCATAAACGTAAAGTAAGATCAGAATCGATTTCTGGAATGGCAACAGTTTAAAAGATTCCAGAAAAGGTGACATGGCAAAATCCTTTAATGGGGTCAGACTCCATGATTCTAGAAACTTTTCCTTGATCATTGTATTCTACAATATGCAGAAAATGAATATTTATGAACAGAGGATGTCGGAAAACGAATAATTGAAGATGCAACTGAAATTTCTGAATTGTAAAAGGTTTCAAGATTCCAGATTAAATCCTTGACTTCAGCAAAACAGTGAATACCATCAATATTAAAAAATAAATACTAAATTTTAAAAAGATAGATACATCAAAGTCAACAATTTGAATGTTTTCTTCAAAACAATTATTAAGAATCAAGAAACAGGAAGAAATAAATAACAAACTATTTAAAATAATTACAAAAAATAATTTTAAAAATCCAAAAACAGCAGAGTTTGAATCTAAAATTCTTTCATCAAAACATAGAAATAAACATCCTCAGAAATTAAAAAAAATAAAATAGAAATACCAAAATATTTAACAATATTTAGAAACGAAATCCAGAAACATCAGAGACAAATATTAAAATACATTTATCAAAATATATATAGATAAATAAAAAAAAGCAATGATACAAAAAATAATTACAAATAACATTAAAAAAAAAACAAAAACAGCATATGCAAAAATTAAATCCTTAAAAATATATAAATATGAAACAATTTTGAAATAATTTAAAGTTTCAATTACCCTGCAATAAAATTAAAATTGTGTTAAAAATATGTTATTGTTGTTATACATAGCAACATATTTTTAAAAAAATGTTTTACAATATTTATTTTTTCTGAGTTCTTAAATAAAAAGTTTATACCATTTTTTGTTTTAATTTCGTTGATCTTTTGAAATCATTTTTATTAATATATTTCTTAGTCCAATTGATAATAATAATTATTTAATTTTAACACATTTTTTTATGTTT
>JXPG01048216.1:0-13414 GCA_001015175.1 Megaselia abdita | reverse complement strand
TTTTTTTTTTTTTAATTTTATTGCAATGTAATTTTGTATTTAATGATTGCAAAAAAGAATTTAAAATTCTTATTTATTTTTGGCTTTTTAATGATATTTATTGTTTTAATAAAGAAATTATTTTTTTGGATTTTTGTTTTAAATAATTATTGCAAACTTGTTTTTTTATTTACTTTTTGTTTGTTAATTTTGAATGATATTTATTGTTTTGATAAAGGAATTTTAATGTTTGCCTATGCTGTCTTTGGATTTTTTGTAATTATTGTTTACAAAATGATTTTATTTATTTAATTTTGCTTTTTTATTCTTGATGATATTTATTGTTTTAATAAAAAACATTTTAATTTTGTACTTTGCTGTTTCTGTTTAATAATGAGAATATCAAGAAAAAGAGTATTGCCGCATCTGCAATTATTCCTTCCCTGACAATTCCCTATTTAATAAGGTCACGAAAGGTACACTTTTCCTTTAAGTTTGGGCAAAGTTCATATCACACATCATTCTTTGCACCTCCAAAATTCCCCGTCCAACAAAATTGAAATCTGAAAAAACACGAAACTGTTTCTGGAATCTTAGAATCTGTAAAGAACTTTAAAAATCAACAAATACCAGCATTAAAAATAAATAACAACTAAAAATATAGAACAAAATTAAATCAAATAAATAAAAGTAAATCATTCAAATATAAAAATCAAGTAAATCATACAAAAATTAAAATTTAATATAAAACAAAAACAAAAGAAAACAACGAATAATCAAACAAATGTAAACAACAAACTAAGAATAAACAAATACTAAAAAGTTAAGAGCAAAAACATATCAAATAAGCCTTAATAATAAAACTAACAAATAACATAAGAATGAAACTAAAACTGTAGATAAGAAATACAAAAAAAAAAATAGAAATACAAAGAAACTCCAAGACGAAAAAATATTTAAAAACAAATAAAAATATAACAAAATTAAATAAAACTTTATAATTAATCTTGTAATTAAAGAAATAATAGTAAACACAATAAGAAATCAAAAAATAAACTCCAAAACGAAACCATAAAAACAAATATTGAAAAAGTAAAAAAAATAACAAAAAAAATGAATAGAAAATAAATATAAAAATAAAACGAAAAATTAAATATAAAAAAAAAACAGAAATAAGAAACTAAGCAATTAATCTTTTTTAACAAAACCTTTCTTCTGGAAAGTCTTTTAAATTAAAAAATGTTTCGTATTTTTTGTGAAACAAACGATAAAAGATACCCCTGTGTGATTTGTTGTGTAAAAAATTCAACTTCTTTAAATTGGCTTTTTAACAAAACTTTTCTCCTAGAAAGTCTTTTAAATAACTAAATTAAAAAGTTTTCTAAAAAAAAAAAACTAACTGAAAAAAATAAAAACCTCCAGATCTAAGGTCTAAACTATTATGCAAAACCCAGTGAAGCTTAAACGCGCCAGCTAGAGCTCTATCATTGTTGAATAAAGAGAATAGGGAATAGTTCTTTCGTTTGAATATTATATTGTTTGCTTTTTGATTCTGTTGGAAAAAAGACAATACACAAAGCTTTCATTATATTCATGTAATAAAACGCTCTTGTTGGTAGAGATCCTGTATGATCCTTAATTTTTGAAATAATTTCTATCGCATTTTCTTTCTGTTGTAAAATCTCGCTCACAATTATTTAGATATATTTTCTTCTAAGCCGTTTTGTGTCTAATCCTTTCAAATTCTCTATCATAAACTTATGCTTCACTCCCCTTTAAAACTTTTCTACCAGAAAATACTCTTCCACTATCATTTCTTATCCTCTTAAGGATTAGTGTCCCATTAGTGTTCCACCCATGCCAAACAGTGTTACCATCAACCTTCAAATAACCAAATACACAGTAAAGTTAACTCAACTAATTTCAAATGCATTCCTTTGAGAACAAACTCTTGACTTTCGTCAATTTCACGTGTTTCACAAAATACCTTCCCTTATGATTAAATTGTAAAATCTTGAAGGAAATCAATTACACTCTCGAATCATTATGAGAACTCTCTATTTCCAAAGGTAATAAATTCGTGATAAAAAAAATCATCACTAATTAAGAGACCATCATCCTGGATATCTATAAAAATTAAATAATAAGTTAACTCATCATTTATAAAACATTAGAGTCATTGAAGTTTTAATTTCATAAAAAAGTTAGTTTGAAAACTACCAGTAATCGTTGTCCAACGAACTTATAAAAACAGAATTGCAAACGAATTGATTGATTGAACTAATACGTTTTCAAAGGGAAATAAATCGCTTTAGAGCAATGATTTTTTTCTGTATTTCTGCTTTGGATTTATTTATAATTTAGATTTTTATCTATTCTTTTATTGATTTCTTTAGTGGTTTCGTGCTTTATCTTTTTTCTTTGGAAAAGGATTCTACTTCTCTAGTTATTTCGAGTCTATGAATGAATTTCGATGTCCTATATGAAAAATATGTTGTCACTTAACCCATTCAATATATTTCCGATTGTCAGTTGCAAAAAGTAATTTAAAAATTTCACAATGAAATCTGAATATAACCAAAACCCATCCCATTGACAAAAAACATATTTTAGAGTAGTAAAACTAGTATGTAATTGAAAAACATAAAAATCTGTGTCATTTACAAAAAGTTTCTTAGTCTGACCTAATTTTACTTTTTGATTTTTCATTCCTGATGTTATGATAAAGATAACTTTTACTTGAAGTAATTTTTTTTTAAAATAATCTGTCTGTTTTGGTTTTTAAGGAATTTGTTTTTGATTAATGTCTGTATTTTTTGAGGTATTACAAATGTGTCTTTAATAGAGTTAATTCTTTAATATTTATTTTTTAAATATTTCATTCATAGATTTTAGTCAAAAGGATAATCATAAAGACTCTTTCAAATTAAAACTACCTTAAAAAATGTATCTTCTGATCGTTCTTTTTGTTCATTTAAATGTTTCCAATGTAGTTTACACTCAACAGCATATTTTTAAAAGAGGAAAACTGACCAATATGTGCAGAGTTATGTTATGTCCTTTGATAAAAAGCATTTGCATATTTTCTCTCAATATTTTCCAATGTTTTAATATTGATTTATGTTCCACTGTTGCAGGAAAATTGGGAGAACAGTAAATTTCATTACAGTTTCGTTTGTTCAAGGCTGTTTTAAACCAGACTAGACAGTGTGTCATACTCAATAACATTGTCCGTGATAATATGCCTACTTACCATGTCAAAAGAATTTTAGGGAACATGAAAAACAACATTTAATGCAAACTGTGTTACATTCGTGGACAGCTGCATACATTTTGGGGCTCGGGTTGTGGATTGTGTGAGTTGAAGTGTTCGGAAGAAAAAACTGCTTTGATAGACATTGCTGTTCACCTTTAAAATCATGTTCTTTTCTAGTTTATATTAATTTTTAGAACAACTTTCTGGAGGACTCATTTTATCAATTTAATACGCAAATATTTTTGCATATTAAAACGAAGTCTAGTATATCTATTATCTCCAAGCATCAAAAACCAAACATTGAGCTTTTTTTGTCCTAACATTTTAAAACTAATTTTTATTAACTGATTTTTTTTTAAATAATATAATCGTAAAAGAGCTTTCGTTAATTTTTAAATTCATAATGTTAAATAAACAAAAACGGTTGTAATTAAATCCTGCAACAAAATTATCCGGCTCCAAATTGTTTTTAAGATTTTTGAATGTGGGTTTTTGGAACTTTGAGATTTACTTGATAGAAGTAATGAAGTTTAAAAATTTAAATTTTGTAACTTTTTAGAAAGTGATGAAGAGATGATTGAGGTTTCTTGGTACCTTTGTCAATCTTGACTACAAAGAATGAGCTTCGATAGAGTGCTATAATTTCAAAGCGGACAATGGGAACTATATATTCATAGTTCTTTATAATAAGGCAAACTTGAGAAATAACCGAGTAAGGAAAAAAGGATAAAAACTGTGGAAGGGACAAAAGCATTGAGAAGTCTTTACGTACAATTCATAAATTTAAACAATAATCGAATCCCACATTCTCTCACTTTCTGGGCGAATACTCTTCCACTACGGTTGGTTTTTTTCACTTTCTGCTCTTCCATAGCATAAAGAATAAAAGGTACACTTGCATTGCTTTTGTTTCCATTTAATTTTATGTTTCACCAGTAATAGGAACAACATATAAATCATCACCTATTTTGAGCCATTGTAAGCATTTTGTTTGTTTTCAAATTTGCATATATCTTCTAATCTTTATACTGGACAATAAAACCACTAAAAAAATGGTTAAAGTTTTACGAGTTTGGACAAAGATTTTGAAAATCTTTTGATTAAGATATTTATACAAAAAATACTATATGTATTATTTTCTGCGTCAATTTAATATTTTAATAAAAAGAGAATTTCGTCTTTGAAATATTTTTTAACGACAACTTCATCTAAAAAACTGGATTTAATTTAAAATTATNGATTTTGAAAATCTTTTGATTAAGATATTTATACAAAAAATACTATATGTATTATTTTCTGCGTCAATTTAATATTTTAATAAAAAGAGAATTTCGTCTTTGAAATATTTTTTAACGACAACTTCATCTAAAAAACTGGATTTAATTTAAAATGTGTTTCATATTTTTTTATTATTTATTTTAAAAATTAAAAAGTAAAAAAAATACAGTCCAAAAATTTAAAGTACAATTTAAATCATCATGCGTCGAAACGAAAAATACTTCAATCACGAAATCTAGTCAAAACAAAGTACTTTCATAAATCCAAACAAATTATATTTTCAGNAATTCCAGCTATGGCATTTTTTTGCTTCGTAATTCATAAAAAAAATAAACAGCAAATTACTAATTTATGAAAGGTTCAAATACCGAACCGAGCATTTCTATTTTTGTTGTCAGAACAAATTATATTGTCATACCAGAGAACGCGATTAGCACGTTTCGATACAGACTCATGCGATTATTCATATATAATATATATTATATATATATATAATATATATTATTTTTGAATGGATATACTAAAAAGTATTAAACACAAAGCTCCTTTAACAGAAATACATAAAAATGTGGTTTATACATTTTTGTAGTGCTTATTATGGTATAATTATCTTCGTCATCTTCAACCTCCTTGTTAATAAATAATTATATTGGAATATAATCCTAACTTAATTATATTCGATTTCTGAGAAAGGAAAATTCAGCAAAACAACTAATACTCTCAATATTAAAAAATAAAATAGAAACTAAATAAAAAAAGCTAGAAACAGCAAAAGTCAAAACTTAAAATTAAAAATTAAAAAAAAAATACAATAATTACAAAATAAAAAAAAAAAAAAAAAGAAATAAATAAAAAAAAAAATATTTTACAATAATTACAAAAAAGGACAATAAACAGCAATGTAAATTTTTTTAATTCCTTCCTCAAAACATTAAATAAAAGAAAACTTGAAATTAATAATTTAAAAATAAATACAAAAATTATCAAATTAAAAAAATAATATTTTTCAATAATTATAAAAAAAATTAGCAATGTCAAAAATGTATTCCTTCCTCAAAACATTTAATAAAAATATATTACAATAACTAAAAAATCCAGAAACCGATATTGACCATTTTAAGCTCAAATAAAGAAAACAAAACGTTTCACTGGGTTGGAGTTAAACTCTTAAAGTTTTCCTCCAAGCCTGACTTAAGAATCATTTTCTTTCATTTCATCATTTAACTTTTTAGGTGAAGCCTGCCACAGAAATTCGGTCGTTAAAGTTCTCTTTCAACAAAACAATAAATATATTCAAATATTTAGTAGTTTTAATAAAAAGCAAAAAGTATCTCATAAAACAAAGTAATAAAAATGAAAATATCATGAAAAATAATTTCATTTTTTGAATTTGTTATAATAAATTAACTTTTTACTAAGGCTCTGGATGTATTATAATATGTTTTATAAATTTGTTAAGGACATTGTAAAATTGTAAAATACAAATGTACTTGACTATCAATTTAAATAAGAAAAATCAATGTTATCTCTAAAATTAAAATTAGACTCAAATTATGAGCAAGAACCTTAGTTTATTAATTTATTTAAAACAAATTAATCTTGTTTGAGTCCAGTCTAAATTTTACTTGCGATTACCCTTCTCTAACCAATTAATCATTTGTTATTATTGGGTTATTATTGGGATTATCAAAAATAAATTGGAATTTCCAGCACACTTCGAAGAATTCAAGCGTTGCCCAGTTAGCTACTGCTGACAACGACATAGCTTTTAGCTTTGCTACTTTTTTATTTTTTTTATGTATCAAACACTCCTAAATATTTCAAGTACAATAAGTTATCCACTCACGTTGATATTTTAAAATATCTTACTTAATTTAATAAGAAATTTTAATTATTGTAAAACTCTAAATTAAAAAATTTCTTATTCTATGTAACATATACAATGTTTCTGGTAGGTCATTAATTTTGTATATCAACAGCTCTGTAGCTGAATGTTAACTTGGGATGTCCTTTTACTTTTAATTAAATGAAATTTCAATAGAAAATTAATGTAGGAGGCTAAATAGGCATTTGTTTATATCTGTTGGTGATTTTGTGTTAAGTAAAGCTTATATTCTGTTTAGTTATCATAAATTCAGCGTAACATTTTCGCTTAAAGAGTTAAAACACATTTTCTATGAATTGAGTTGTTTGTTTAAATGTTGTTAACTTGAGAGGCTTTTTAAACATGCAATTAGTAAATGTTCTGATAAGATTTCAGCTTGATCCGAATTATAGATTAAGTTTTTTCTTAGAGCATTATTTGTTTCATATTTCTTTCTAATCAATCAATTTGCATATCGTTCGATAGCTTAGATATAAGTAGGGAAGGTATTTTTTTTCTTCTCCGGTTTGAAATTGTCTACAAAAATATACTTAAATATACTTTGTATAATTCAATCAAAACTAATCGACAATAAAAATACATGTAATTTTAAGCACTAAATTTTTCTTCCACTTTATGGTACTATTCCTGTTGAAGTTCTCCCAGATTCAAAACAAAATTGATTATGGAGTTGCGGCATTCGTGAGATAATCTTGAAATGTATCCTTCGAAAATCTATTTTATGTATAACATTGTCTTTATCTGAAACATGCAACCTCAAGAACTAATGACTCGTTTGTAAGAAATGGTTGTTTTTAAAGGGATTTTTGCTATATTATTTGTTTTGGTTAGGAAGAATTTAATGTGTAAAAACAAAATAAAAATTTTACGAGAATGCGCTTCCCTTAAGAAGAAAATATAATCTTCCCTAGTTATAAGAGTAGAAGTCTCCAACTCTAAAGGTCTGAGTTTAAATCACCACAGCTTTATTTCTCAGTTCTTGTTGGGTAGTAATGACACTAAAATCTAAAAATATTTAAAAATAAAGAACATAAAAAACGAAAAGTAAAAATATAAGAAAATATCTTCAAATGAAAACAACGAAGAATCAAATCTAAAAATATTTAAAAATAAAGAACATAAAAAACGAAAAGTAAAAATATAAGAAAATATCTTCAAATGAAAACAACGAAGAATCAAATCTAAAAATATTTAAAAATAAAGAACATAAAAAACGAAAAGTAAAAATATAAGAAAATATCTTCAAATGAAAACAACGAAGAATCAAATCTAAAAATATTTAAAAATAAAGAACATAAAAAACGAAAAGTAAAAATATAAGAAAATATCTTCAAATGAAAACAACGAAGAATCAAATCTAAAAATATTTAAAAATAAAGAACATAAAAAACGAAAAGTAAAAATATAAGAAAATATCTTCAAATGAAAACAACGAAGAATCAAATCTAAAAATATTTAAAAATAAAGAACATAAAAAACGAAAAGTAAAAATATAAGAAAATATCTTCAAATGAAAACAACGAAGAATCAAATCTAAAAATATTTAAAAATAAAGAACATAAAAAACGAAAAGTAAAAATATAAGAAAATATCTTCAAATGAAAACAACGAAGAATCAAATCTAAAAATATTTAAAAATAAAGAACATAAAAAACGAAAAGTAAAAATATAAGAAAATATCTTCAAATGAAAACAACGAAGAATCAAATCTAAAAATATTTAAAAATAAAGAACATAAAAAACGAAAAGTAAAAATATAAGAAAATATCTTCAAATGAAAACAACGAAGAATCAAATCTAAAAATATTTAAAAATAAAGAACATAAAAAACAAAAAGTAAAAAAATAAGAAAATATCTTCAAATGAAAACAACGAAGAATCAAGCAAATACCCAACACTAAAAAAGAATAAAATTTATAATAAAAAAAAAACACTAAGAAAAATATAACAAAATAAAATCATAATTAAACATAAAATATAGAATTAAAGAAATAATAGTAAATCAAAATAAAATAAATATTAATAAGAAAACAAAATAATATAAAAATAATGCAACGACCAAAAATAATAAAAAGATGAATCATTAACAGAAGCAAATTTCCAAGTCACATTAATTTTCTAAAATTTCATAGAAATTCCACCACTTTTTTAAAGATTCCACCGAAAAACTTATGCTTTAGCAACGCAATTTTTTTAAGGGTTGTTTTGACACAAACATTCCAAGAAACTTTCTTTTCCTCTGCAAAATATATCACACATTTCAGGAACTTTTGATTTATCTTTCCTTTACTGTCTTTATTTAAAAACAAAACTCTTTTCGCTCCTAAATGATTTTTTTTTGAATTTTGAGAAGGAATTCTTTTAAGGAAAAATTGTATTCCCTCCTTTTTTTAGGAAGTTCTGTTTTAATACTTCCTATATTTTTGTCCTCCCTTAAATTTAAACAAAACTTAAGAGCCTTTCCTTCAGAAATTATAATATCAAGAATTTTTAAAAGTAATGGTAGGTTTTGGCACAAGAATTTCTATTGAACTCCTATGGCTTTCTCCTCATAATTTCTCGAAAATTTTATTTTAAAGACTTACCTTCACTTTTTTAGGGTTGGTTTTCTTCAGAAAATGTATTCCCTCCTCCCCCAACAACTTCAGGAAGTTCTACTTTAACCCAGGACTTTCCTTCCTTTATTATTTTTCTCAGAAGTCTCTTCGAATCTCAACAAAACTAAGAAAAACTTTCCTTCAGAAATTAAAATTTTGGGAATTACTAGGAAACTTATGGCTTTCTCCTTCTCGAAAATATATATTCAATTTTATTTTCAAGACTTACCTTTCCCTCCAAAATCCAGCACAATTTTTGGAATTTAAAGAAGGAATTCCTTTCAAGGGTGGTTTTGACACAAGAATTTCAAGAGAACTTTTATTTCCCTCCACAAAACGTGTCAACAATTTCAGGAACTTCTGTTTTATCCTGGGGCTTCCTTTCTCAGAATTTCAGTTTTTTCCTCGAATTTTATAATTTCCTTCAGGATTTGTTGATGTATTTCTCAAGGAACCAATGTTTCTCCAAAGTCTTTCCCTCACTAAGAAAAATTCCTTCTCCCTCCAAAAAACAAACAAGAAAAAAACATTTCCACTACTTTTAGAAGATTCAGGCAAAAGTACTTATTTATTTTATTGCAAAATAAAACATTTTGTAATTTTAATTTACACATTCATTATTTTTTTCGCAATTTTTCTTTTCATCAGATTTAATTGAAATTTAAAAATTTCCATGTTTTTTCCTTCACATAAATTCTCAGTTTTTTTTTTAAACTAAAATTTCCTTAGAACAAAATATAATTAATAATAGTTAATTTAAGTTTTGTTGTTTTTTTTTTTTTGTTTAAAAAATAGTGGTATTTAAAATACGTAGTAATGTAAATAATAAAAATAAAAAGGTAAATCAGTTCATCCGCTTTTGAACAACAAGATCGCAACCTGGCCCAAATAGAAGTAGATGAAGTGGCGAGTCTCGTGAGTCACATAGGATCCAAAGTTCCGACCGACAATACAATGCCAGGTTGGATTGTACTTCTTGTCGAATTCCTTCTTAATATAAGCAGCGATGTCCTGGAGTGGAGTAGATTAATAGATTTCGCACACAACACTTTTCCATTTCTTTCGTCGTACTCACCTTTTCAATGTTGTACTTTTCTAGAGCTTGGGTTGCACAGTCCACCGCGTCCTGTTGCATTTCTTCGCTCATATCAGCGTTTTTAATCACCGCTTTGCGATCAGACATTTTTGTGGATTTTTTCTGTTAAATTCAAGTAAATTTCCGTGAAATTCCGATGGAATTAAATTTTTCTCTTTGACAGTTTTATTTTTCCTCTTCGAATAATGAAATTTTCTGACAATTTTCTCAGACGGCTTTTAACAGACTACTTTGAACCAGACGGCTTTTAACAGACTACTTTTGATACAACTTTCTGTCTCTAGTGATTGCTTTGGTTCGTCACCGGCAATTGTTTTTCAGCAAAGTTGCCGAGAATTCCATTCTTCTTCTTGACTTTTGGAAGAGTTTTCTTTCTCGCGAAAACCTACTCTTTTCTTTTTTTCGCTCCACGTGAAACTACTAAGTCATGGAAAACGACGCTGGTGAATTTGTTGATTTGTACTGCCCAAGGAAGTGCACTTCCAGCCACAGAATCATCCACGCCAAGGATCATGCCTCCGTGCAATTGAATATCGCCGAAGTCGACCCAGAAACTGGCAGAATGACTGGATCTTCAAAAGTCTACGCCATTTGCGGAGCCATCCGTCGCATGGGAGAATCTGACGATTGTATCTTGCGTTTGGCCAAAAAGGATACCCTCCTATCCAAAGTTTTCTAATTTAGTGTCTTTTTGATATCTGAAATAAAGGTTCATTTCTAAACCGGTATTTATTGACATTTTTTTGTTTGGTTAGATTTTTTACTTTTTGTGAAATTTTGGTTTTTCTATTGATTAGTTTGGTGTATCTATTTTGAAGATTAAACACAACGTCACAATCAGTGGAAATTTCTGTAACGGAAGTCTATAGAATTTGTTACTGCCGAAATGTCAAGGTCATTCGTTTACATCCCTTATTAATATGTTTTTTAATGCGTAGGTGTTGATTAGAAAAGAATGTTCTAGAATTGAAGATTTGTGTTTGCTCAACGTCAATTTCAATGCTAGAATTCTTGTAAAAAAAAATTCTAAGAAAACATCAATTTACCGTATTTTTATACTTTGAGGACTTCAAATTCCTTAATTTTCTTAAAAACAAAGAGAATTCATAAACAAAAAATTTTTGCTTCAATTTCTAATCAGTTGATTTATCCTTTCTAATTTTGTTCTTAATGTTCATTGAAAAGTTATTTTTGTTTTAAATTCAATTTTAATTATAAAGAATTTTACAGAAATTTACTTTCTTCGTCGTTAAATAAATATAATTTGTGAAATTGAAGGTGGCGATTTTTGTTTTAAACTACTTCAATTAAAGTATATCATTCATAGCTAGAAACAATTATACAATAACACTTCAAACGTAGTTAAAACACTTATCAAACTTAGAAATTTTATAACAAAAATAAAATAGAAAAAAATTGATTTAGACCACTTTCATATTTTAATTAAATAGAATTCACACTTTGGAAATGCTGAAAACGCTCTGAGACTTTTGTGGTCTTTATAATAAGAATCACTGAATCTTTTTTGCAAATAATAATTAAAATTTGATATAAAACAAAATTTAAATAGAAAAAGTAATCATAAATTAAAGAGATATTCAATATAAAAATTTACATATTTTTTATAAAATTTAAAAACTTTGAAAATATTAAGAATAATAATTAAAATGAAACAAAATACTTTAAGATCTTTAATTAGAAAACAAACGAAAATGCAATAAGATTTCAAAAAATGTTGAAAATCTTGATCATAATTTGGGTCTATTTTTATTTTGTTCGTATTCAAACTTAAATATCTCAAAAGCTATTTCCCATAGATATTTTATTATTATTTATTATTTTTTATAGATTATTTTATTTAAAAAAATTTAGTTACTAATTTGTTTAAAATTTTTATAACATTTATGTTTAAATTGTAATTGACAATCAAGTAAATTTTATATATTTTTTGGAATTTTCTTATTTTGAATAGCGAATATAGGAAATAATAACATTACAAATCAGAGAAACAACATTTCTTCAGCTTCAATAAAACAATAAATACCCGCAATAATATAAAAATTAATTATAAACATAAAATAATATTTTAAACAAAGAAAAGAAATACTCAACAAAATTATCAACTTCTGCAATAAATATTTAAACAAAATAAATGTTAAAAAGAAAAATGCAATGAAAAATTAATGGAATGTTCTTTTCAAATTCACAAAACATAATACGAATTGAGAAAATTTATTATAATAAAAACAAACTAATTATGAGATTTTCATAAAGAGAAAGTGGATACAGTATTTGGAGCGATATAATGTCCCTACCTGGAGTCATTATAGTTTTGTTTGTTGGTATTTTCAGAATATTGTAATTAACTCTCTTTCATTTATGTTCTTGATAATGTAGTAGGACTTTCAGGGAACCCAAGATAATGACAATGTTATGTATGAAATAGATTTTCTAAGTATATATATCACAAATGCCGCAACTTTAACTCCATAATCAATTGTGTTATGAATCTGGGGAACTTCAACAGGAATAGTACCATAAACCGGAAAAAACAAATAGCATTTTATATTACATGTATTTTTATTGTCTATGGAATCATTAATTAGACGGTGTTTGAATTTCATAAATTCTAATATTTCATTGACAACTAAAGTTGTTTTGATTGAATTTATTAAATAATTTTCTTGTTGTTGCGAATTTCTACTTAATTTAATGGATCAAAAATATTCTTAAAAGTTCAGAGAAAAACTTAGACAATCAAAGAAGAATATAAAATACAAATAGGGAGAAATTTCACTGAAAATTTAAGAATTTGAAAGAAATTTAGGGATTTCGTAAATATTTATAAATAAATTATATTATAAATTTTCCAAGGAGTTCTTTAAATGATATGACAGATTTCGATCTTAAAATTTCTTTCTGTAAAACCAATCTCTATTTCATCTTTAATTTCACTCCCTTCAACCAAATTCTTGGATCAATTCTAATGGAATTAAGTTCTCTCACACTAATATAATGACAGGGTTCATACAAAGTCTTCTTAGGACTCATAAAGGCTTTTTTTGGCTCTTTCAGGGCTTCCATTTCTCAAACAATTCAAGCATTTTCCTGAAAACCCCATGCATCTCAAGCTAAACTCAAGCATTTTCTGATTCTCAAGCATTTTGCTGAAAGTCTCAAGCATCTCAAGCATTTGATCTAAAAAAAAAATNCCATTTTTCAAAATTGTTGCAAACAAAATTTGAATTGTCTGTCTCATCAGTAATTTTATTTTTAGTCAAAAACTTCTGATACAATACAGTGCACTCGCGATATAAGCTAAT
>JXPG01048201.1:0-11076 GCA_001015175.1 Megaselia abdita | reverse complement strand
GACAGATTTGAATTTTATTAAGTATATAGATTGGTGAGCATCGTTTGTATGTTTGAAAAGTCACAAAATTATTAGATATTATCAAACTGCCTTTTCAGTAGAGATGTTTTAACTTAAGCTTTCCCTCAAAAAGTCTAACTGAATATTTGTGGATTGAGTGATTAAAGATTATCGAATAGATTGATGGACTATAATTAATTGATGATATGGCATATGGAAACTTTGATTGTGTACTAATGTTTGAAGAAACTTATTGATTGAGGACTTACGAATTAAAGCTTAACTGAATGTTTTTTCGTTTGAGCCTGTCTTCTCTTTTTCTTTCAATTTCCAAATTTTAACATTTCTTATTATATTTCCTCCTTAATTCACATTTTTTCTTAAATTGAGAGTGGTTGAAAATTTGCATCCCTAGCTAGATTTTTATGTTCAAAAAATCAGACCTTTCTCTTTCACATATAATTTGGAAGGAAGCTACTGAAAATTATGGCAAGAAAATATATTCTCATTATTTTTAAACATATTATTTATCTTCTAACCTCTTTTCCGAAATTGTTATTTCAAAAATATTCAAAATCTATTTTTTCCCAAGTTAAAAAAAACACACAAAAAAATTTATTTCATTATTTATTTTGACTAAAAATTACAATAACTTACAATAGATAATTTATATTTTGTACTTTACATATAAAACAACTTTACAAATTCTTGGTAATTAACAAACAAAACTCTCCTAAAATTCCTAAGGAAAAACGAGTGAGCTAACTAAATATTTACAGGAAGCTTACAAACTATCAGTCTCTGTTTTCTTAAAACAACGAACTTATTTAGTTAGGAGGAATTCATTTTAGTTAATTATGGAACTTCAAATTACTTAGATAGTTTTTTTTACATTATATACACAGAGCAAAATAACAATTAATAATCCTAAACATGTAAATTTGAGGTCGGAACACTGGTGACTTCATGCGAAATAAGTTCATCAGTGTCTCCGCCTTTACTCCTTCTTGTTTTGATGAAGAAGCAACAAACTAAAACTAAAGTAATTAGAACAATGAGTGCAACAACTATCGCAAAGATAATGCTGTACGTAAGGAACTCATTGTACTTCCACATGGAGATTTGGCTTTGTATTCTGTTTCTTAATACAGCACTCAAATCAATAGTTTCAGTTTGACCACCGAATGCATTGTCATTCTCTTCACTTGAGTCATCCTCATCGACATCATCCGCATCATCTGCATCACTGCCACTTTCATCATTATCATCGGTTGTGGTGGCTGCTGGATTGTATGTGCTCACGAAGTCTTTTGAGCTGTCTTTCAAGATTTTCATGCGACTTTCTGCTGACTCACTGGCATCTGAAGCTGCAACTTCGGTAGAGAAGTAGCCTTGGAAATTTTTCAATACAGCGTCTAGTCCGAGAACAGGTTCCATTGAATTCGACACTTCATTTAATTGGCTGGTGTCTACGATGAGCTTGATGGATTTTCTCATTCCACCGGTCTTCTGTTTTTCGAAAAAAGAAAAAAACAACAAAAGGATTTTAGTTTATTGTTCTTCATTTGTGAGAAATTTACTAAAATAATATGGATTTAAAACAAAAACTCACCTTATTCTTGCAAGTAACTTCCACTTGATAGACGGTCTTCGCCCAAAGAGACAACTCAACGGTTGAAGATTCCGTAACCATATTGCCTAGTAATCCACCGCCAGATACTTCCCATGTAACCAAGCACTGTTTCGAAGCATCTGTTACACTGTGATCCCAGGCAATGTCAGTTAAAACCAATGATCCTTGAAGTGATGCCTTGCTTATACTGAGGGGGAAAGGTCCAAGGTTTTTATCACAATCTGTCCAACACTGTTGATAAAAGAAGAAAGAGATTAAATTACTGATGCCATTGATTTTACATAAGAACAATATGCAAATAAGAGGGATGGAATTTATACTTACGTTTCTACAGCCTTCAACTTCCATACACTTGTGCCAATCCTCGTAGAACTAAAATAAAATGGGAAAAACATTAGTTTCGGTCTATTTTCTTTTTTGTTTTTATTTTATGTTTTGTTATAATTTGTCGATATATTTTTAGGTTTGAGTAATAGAAATATGTTTTGAAAACAGGAAATATTAATGTCGATCCTGCCCGGAGAAAATGCATTGGAAATTAACTGAACTAAGATAGAGAGATCTATTCATATTTTTGGCGATCTTGCCTGGAGCCATAGTTATTACTTTCTTTATTTCATAAAAAAAACTGTCATAAATGAATGGCGATCCTGCCTGGAGATGACATTTATAAAGATATAAGGAAATTTTAATTATGGCGATCCTGCCTGGAGATAATAAAGAGGACGAGAAAGCATTGGAAATAGCCCTACTTGCTGTCATTAAATTACCGACTGGCCTTAACTATATTACCCTAATCGTAGGGATCCTAAATTTGTCAAATTAATATAGCTATTCTACCTAGAGAAACAAATCCTTGTACAATTATAAAAACCACAATAAATACCAACAATTTCAAATTAGAATTGAAGACTTTAACATCATCACTACCTCCAACAAATTCACAATCACACACATTTCTCTTTCTTAAATAAACACAAAAATCGGAAACATTTTGAGTAAATTTGCAGAAAATATTTTTGCCTGTGGCGACTTTTAAGGAAAACGAAATGTGAAAAATGAGGGTGGTTTTGGTCTCATATTTTTTTTGTTTTCTTTTTTTTATAGAAACCCAAAATGAGTAGAAAGAATCTTTTCCTTTTTGTTATTCTTTTGTGTTATTTTTAGTCATAAAATATTCGAACAAAAATATTCAACAAAATGTATTTCTGGGAAATGTCCAGAGGAGATAAAAATGAAGAGCAGCAGGTAGTGGGATTTGATATAATAAATTGTGTAAAGTGATTTGTTGCAAAAGGTTAGAAGGATGATGGCGCTGTAAAACCACAGGTTGCTCTTCTTTACTGATGGGATTGATAAGAAAGGTTTATCAACTGTTGTACAAAGTTGACTTTTCTAGTTTGAAGTGATGGGACTTTATGTAGAAATATTAGAATATTGAAAAAAGATATAGAATATTAAAATATTGAAAAAAGACAAGAATTCCCCAAAGAAAACCATGAAACATGATAGTTTCCGATGATTGAACAAGTGCAATTTATGAAAGAGATGACAAGTTATTCCCAAAGGATCTTTGACATATTTCATATCCAACATATGATACAATTTTTGCTTTCAACTAATGAGTGATTAGTTTATGGTTGTTTTCTTTTAATGTTTTAATAATATTTCAACATTTAAAAAAATATAGGACGAAATAGCGTTAAAGTCAACCTTTTTTATAGAAACAGAACACTTGACATGGTTTCTTTTAGGTGAGAAAACTTAAAAGCAGAAAAGCATTTTTTCCTTTGCAACAGAGGTAGTAATAAAACTCTTTGATGATTGTTTATGCATCACCTGTATTTGCTTCAACTCTGCAGTCATACCTTTAGAGTTAAATGGGAATAATTCATTGGGAAAACACTTAGGAACACGAGCTATTATTTTTGCCGACCCTGCCTGGAGACTTTTTATTAAACATATTGTTTGGTTTTGGCGATCCTGCCTGGAGACATTTTTTTAATTGCACTATTTTTGGCGATCCTGACTAGAGAATTTTCATTAAAACAGATTTTAAATATCTATGGCGGTCCTGCCTGGAGAGATTTTTTTCATATTTATTGTTTAGTTTGGGCGATCCTGCCTGTAGATATTTTTTTATATGTTTTATTTTTGGCGATCCTGCCTGGAGATAAGTGCTTTAATATATTATTCATTAAAGATGAAGATATTTTGTTTAATTGATTTCTCTAACCCCTCAAAACTAACAAACCATTACTTTTTTTTTTTTCATTTTAACAAAATTCTCAAAGATTTAAAAAAAATATATCTACAAAAAAACCTAAGATAAATAAAAAAAGAAAACTCACCGTTTGATAACAATTCTGCCTGCACTTGTGTAAATCATCAGGTAATACCATTGCATCACTGTTGGCCACAATAACAACAATTGTTAAAACAATTCCACAGATAAATTTCACAATTTTCGAACACATTTTCAACTTTTTATTTTTTTAATTTTTCTCAAAATTTCTGAATTTTTCCAAATGTTTCGTAGAAATTTCTTTTTGTCACTGTTTGTTTTTTTTTTTTCAAATTTCAAATCAAATTGTAAGGGATTTTTTTTTTGCTTTCACCAAAATATATTTTTCCGGAAAATTCGGTTGTGGATATTTTATTTGAAAATATAACGGAGAGACAACCGCTTGAATCGACGACTTCTTTCTCACTGAATTATCGTTCCAAAAACGATTGCAACAACGATTCTCTTTCGGCTCGGTTGTTCGTTTGAGTCTGCTCTCTCTTTTGTTCTTCGGGTTGCATGTTCCATTCGAACATCGTATTGGTTTGGTGTAAGGGGGATGGATTTCTAGCAACATTTTTGTTGTATTGTTTTATTTCTATGTTGACAGGATTTTCTTGCTTTTGGTGGGTGAATTTGATATAGGGATGTGTTTTGTTTTTGAGGGGAATTGTTGATCATTGGGAGGTTTTATTTACTAGGAGACAGATATCAGTATCATTATTAATATCAGTTGTATAATATCTCAAGAAAATATGGCAGACGGACAGACAGGCTTAAATGTGAACAGAAAGCAGGCAGACTGACTGACAGATATCTAGGTAGACAGAAAAGCATCTACGATGACAGACATATGGACAAAGATGACTTCCTCATACTGTTAAAATCTGAACAATCAAATTAAAACAATCTTTAAATTCTACTCTCCAGGCAAGATCGCTAAAAAATAATTCCTGTGAAAAAAAGTTCGTTGTATTAACTATGATACCGAGGCCGTTCTATGGAAGAAATGCTCAATATTCTACTAAAATAGTAAAACAATAAATAAATGAAAAACTCCTACGAGTTACGCCCGCCAAAAATCACAAGAAGCCAAGTAGCACCTTCAACCTAAATAACAGTCAATAAAAGAAGGTGAATAAAACAATAATAAAAGTTGTCTTACTAGGAATCTCGAAAGTCAACATCTGCCTAAAAAGAAAACCCACAAAATAAATCCCCTTCCAGTTAAATTTGTCTCAGCGGTCTGTATTCAAAGAACAGACGTCCTCCAGCAAGTCATGTTAAATGATCTAATTAAATTAGCTATTAAAGAAGAATATGTCCTTTCCACATGATAAAACAACAATCCTTTCTACCTTCTGTGGACTTATATTTTCTGAAGACAAAAAAAAGGAAGACCTTTAAAGTTGTCCTCCAAAAATCTATGCTCTCGAAAAAAAGGAGTAGACGAAACCAATATCTTCAGAACCTTTTCCAATTAATCGAACACAGATCTTAATCCTCTCGTTTAATAGTCTCAGAAGACGCTGTCAAATCAAATTAAGAAAAATAAATATCTATGGATCGATCGGATCCATGTTCCATACATAATGTCGTCCTTATGTCACATTTTCGATGAAGATTCATATCTAACGTGAAACGAAAAGAAACACAAAACCTTTTTTTTCTACCTTTTCTCTATCGACCATGTTTATACTTTTGATTAACGAGAACTGTACCCATGTCTGTCAGTCAGGTAGGTTTACGTGTTGGTTCTCCTTCATCTACCTGTTTGTTAATCTTTTTTTATTTGCGGATTAGAAGAAGGAAGAAGAGCTGACTGACTGGAAATCACATGTAATTTGCAATAAGTTACGCTAAGGATGATGAACGGCTGTCAAAAATTATTTCCTTCAATTCAAATGGTTTGGACCAACCGGATACACGCAATCGTATCTAATTTTAGGAGTCCTGCAACTGTCGTTTCTTGATGGTGGGTTGTTTTAATAGATAGTGTAGGTTGGGAGATTTTTTAGAGGGTGTAAGGTTTATAGGCAATTTGGTAACAATGGTTAACGGGTTGGCCAATGACATGATATGTAAAATTTTAAATTTTTTTTAGAGCGAGGGACAAAAATATATAGATTTTGAATGCCAAAATCTCGTATAATTTCTACCAAAATCTTTACAACATCATCCAAAATCCTAACAAAATATACCNATTTGGTAACAATGGTTAACGGGTTGGCCAATGACATGATATGTAAAATTTTAAATTTTTTTTAGAGCGAGGGACAAAAATATATAGATTTTGAATGCCAAAATCTCGTATAATTTCTACCAAAATCTTTACAACATCATCCAAAATCCTAACAAAATATACCAAATCTTGTACACAATTTGAGAGACATTTTTAACGAATTTCTTAAGATTCAATTACTGACCTTACACAGCCAGAGCATTTGCACTTCTTTGTTTTGAGTATTGACGAATAAAAGTCACAATTGTTATTGGCTTCATAGCAAATTTTTTATATGTAAGAATAAATCAAATTGTAAAGCAAAATATATTTGTTCATGAGATTTTCACTTACATATATTTGCTGGCTGTTCCAATAGTATCAAAGCATCATCATCACTCTCATCCTTCCCCTCCCAAAGAGTTTACTGATATTCCTGCAAGAAAAAGGATCATCGTCAACGACCATCACTGTAACCGGTGTTGCCTTCGATGGATATGTATCGACGCTTAGTTATCAAATAACAATGGAATACTAAAAACTCGAAAATTTGTCCATGTATGACAAGATAACTCTCATCGTAGACAATACTAATTTTCATCGACCAATGATATCTTCTTCTGACAAAGTAGCGATGCTATTTTTGCCTGTTAAGATAATGTGATTGTGAAACTTTTCATTTGTTATCAGATGTCGTGAGAGATAAAACCGTCACCGGTCCATTAAGAATGATGTCATGTGGATTTTCTGATGATGAAAATGGTGATTGTCTTGTCATGAAATTCGGTAATCAGTTGGTCCCAGGATTGTCGTATTACAACAAATTGTTTTCAGAGAATAATTCATGTAATCGATGCCTCCGTCGCTGTTCGGAAATGTTATTTTGTGAGCTTTCTTTCAGACTCTAGACTGCGGTAAAATCCGCTTGAATATCGCACTTTTTCTTTATATATCGGTACAGATTTCCATCACCATTTTTTTGTTCAGATAAAACTAATACTTACTACTAACAAAATATGGATTCCACGCTGAAGTAAGGGGTATTGTAATCAATCGAATCAATCGAATATATACTTCAGTACAAGTAACTCCTTGAAATAAGAAAATTTTATTCGATTCAACGGCTTGGTAAATATATTTGCATCCATTTCAGATGTAGGCCAATACTTCAGAATGTCTTTTTTCTTCTCAACTATAGTTCCTTGATATAAAGATTGGTTGCTTGCGACTAGCCCACGATATTACACTGTTGCAAGAATCCTAAACAAGAATCCTGTAGTTGACTTCCGGGTTTTAATGTCTCCTGCCCAGTCGCGTCGACAAAAGATCTTAGGACCAACTTTTCAACTTGACCGGCAAGTTTCAACTTCTGATTTTCAGTTTAGTGTAGGTACTTGAAAATTCGTTTAACTTCGTTTAGATCTCTCTCATTTGGAGTACTAATATTTCTACCATGGAAACAGCAACAAGAATCCGATCATCCTTCTATACATCCTTCCTTTGCCTGGAAGTGTTGCGTCCTGGATCCATCAGTATTTTTGATAGCTTTGTTACTTTTAGTTTGTACTCCTGAAGTAACTCCTGAAGTATTTTCTTGATGTAACAGTTGTGGGTAATAGAGTACATTCCTTGATTTTTTATCCTGATGTTCGTTCTTTTCTTTCCAACGTCAGATATCTTAGATTTTTAAGACTTGACTGCTGCCTTTCATCCATAGTCCCTGTTCGACTTTTATAGTCCATAATAATTTTTCCTTTAACCATTTTCACAGTTAATTTTTCTCCTCGCTTTCAACGCGGTAACCATAATATCTCGTAACTATCTGGAAGACTGTTGAATATCAAGTGACTTTGACAATCTTGCAGTTCTTTCCGCTAAGCTTTTCCATCTTCGACTTTTAGTCTTCCATTTTTATTTCGCAATAATCGATGCTTCATCTAAATCAACTGTGTCTGGATCAAAACCAATGAAACTAATAGCAGTGCATATCTCTTAATTAGAAAGATTAGAAAGATAAGTATATTTGAGAAAAGAATTTGGAACGAACAATAAAATATTTTAATTAACATAGAACCAATATTACTAAAACAAAATATAATATTGAACAGGATTCCAGATTGAAGTCCAAAAATTTACACATCAAAAGTTAAGTAGTAAAATTTACTACAAATTATTTACACCTGCAGTTTTAAAAATTACACGCTCAGAGGTGTAATGCTATATGTACACCTCAAACGTGTAAATTTAACACCCCGATTTTTAACAGTGTACATTGAGTTTGTTTTATGTAGTAAAATTCACTACGCAAGTAGTAAATTAGTTGTAAAATTAATATTACCATTATTATATGTAGTAACATTTTCTATAAATAGATCAATTTACTATAGCAAAAATACTATAATTTTACTACTAAGTAGTTACAGTTTTAGTAACGAATTCAGCGTAGTAAAAAATTTTATTTATAATAAAAATTACTCATCTGATGCTAGTAAAATTTACTACAAAGTAGTAAAAATATTAGCAACATATTTAATCAGTATAAATGTCTATTAATAGTAAAAATTCCTACATTGTTGCTAGTAAAATTTACTATTAAATACTCAAAATATTTAATCAGCATACTAATTATAGAAATACTAATAGTAAAAATTGTTAATCCAGAAATAGCTTAAATTACTATTTCTTAGTAAATATTACTTAGCGAAATTTTAGTTTTTCATTCAATCATGAGTTCAAACCCAGATCAGTTTTTTTTTCGTTTCACTACAAATAGTAGTAAATTTTGCATATATGTAATGAATTTTACAAATAGTTGAAATACCACATTATATTTTTTTCAGGGATGAGTTCAAACCCAGACAATTATTTTTCTTTCTTTTTTACTACAAAAACTTGCAATATTTACAATTAGGTAGTTCTTCTAGCATATCCGCTCCAGAAATCCCAGCAGTAGCATTTTTGCATGTATGTTTTTGTTTGTGACTTCATGCATTTTGCTACTTTGTCGAAGTTCATGTTAAGTGTTCGAGATCAAAGCCCACAAGAAAATGTATAAATTTACTTAAATTTGTAAAAGAAAAGTCTGATGAAAAAAGCAATTTCACGAAAATTGTATTATTTACTTACAAATTTGACAGTGGTAACCATTTGCANTTTTTTTTTTTTTCAAAAATATGAAAATTTTAAAATATAGAAATTTTTAAGGAATTGTCCTAATTTACTAAAATAAAACACTTTGTAGAAGAAAAGTCTGATTAAAGAGGAAATTTCATGAAAATTAATTTTTTGTATTTTTGACTCAAAAATGTGACAGTGTTTCTCAAGCATTCAAGTGAAAACCCAAAGATTTAAAATTCCCAAATACCAAACATACATTAAAAGACAATCAATAATAGTCAAAGATGAAACAATATTTCACAAACGGAAATTAAATTAATCTAGAACATTGATAACGGACTTCCCAATTTTCATTGAAAAAACTTTCATGTTATAAAATTGTTTCAAAAATAAAACCACATTATAATAAAACAAAATGCACAAATCCATTGAATCATTCAAAGGAGCATCCGCACCGCAGCACCATCAAAAAGAATGTTTGTTTAAAATGTTTTATAATTAAAAAGTATACCGAAATGGGATCAGATCTTTGGGACCAGCGCAGCACAGTCAAAGAGAGTATAATATGACGCCATATCAAATTAATATTTTGTCGACAGCAGCAAAAAGCGAAAAATTCGGATGAGCGGTTATCTCTTTCCCTTCATTTCCAAGTCTTAATTAGATTGTGTTTCACATATCATTTTAATTTCTTTAATTTCACATATGTCTCCGGTATCTTTTCGCTGTCTTCCTTCAGCAGTTCCTTGGAAAGAATAAAGGCAACTGTCATTCCTCCTGGATGGTTCGACATGGACTTCTGAAAAATACTTTACTTTATTGAGTGTGATGGAGATAACAGCCGCCAGTCCATGGTCCAAAACACATGAAAATGAAGTCTTTATCTTAAAGAATCCATTAACGTTTAAGTAAAGCACTTAAATATTTCATTTGACTTGTTAGTGGATTGTGAAGATAATACTGAACGGCGGTACAAGCAGAGCATCGCTTCACATCAGGTAAAGGTAAAAATGAAGAAGGCATGAAATACATTTTAAGTGAGCGTGTTTTCCGTGGCGTGGCGTGCTTTCTTGATAACTGTGATATCTCAGTTATTCTGTGAGTCAGTCCAAGGCATTGTTTAATTACTAGCATCAACTTTTAAATGTCTTCATTAGGTTCTGTCTCCATTTTTGTTCTATTTTGGGATTTCTTGTAGGCTACTTTTTGTAACGTTACGTTTTGTTTGCGTTACGTTTTTGATGAAATAACGTAACGCAGTTCATGTTTCTACTTTTTGTTAGATATTTAAAGTATTTATAGGTAAAGTGCTTAGGTTATAAGGACACCAGTAGAAGATGAAGAAGATATGCTACTCTTTGTAACGTTACTCGAAGGCTTACGTAACGTTTTGGATTAATTAAAGAAAGAGAGTGCATACTTTTTTATAATATTGATATCTTGAAAGGTATTTTTGGATAGGATTATAATAAATATGTACTCAATTGGAAGAGGACTTTCTGTAACGTTACGTAATTTTGTTTATTTTTTTATGTGGGAACATGGGTATAGTTTAACAGTGAATGGTGGTAAAAGTCTGGGAGTATATACAAATTATATTTTAGCAACTCCGTGTTATAGGAGGGAACATTTATAAAGGCCTTAATACTTCAGAAACTATTCCAACCAAAAAGAAAAATAAGTTCCAGCAAAACAAAAAATACCATACAAAAATTATATGATAACAAGTAATACACAAAAAATAATAAGATAAACTATTATGCGGAATTCCTTCAACAAGAGAATAAAAGACCATATCTATATCTATATCTATATCTATAT
>JXPG01048181.1:0-15961 GCA_001015175.1 Megaselia abdita | reverse complement strand
AAAAAAAAAAAAAAAAAACAAGCTAAGAATGCATGGATCCATCAAATCTTAAACAAAATGTATTGAGAAGACATTTTCCATTAAACACTTTGAACGAGATCTTGTCGAAATTACATGGAGCTACATTTTTGAAGTATCAGAAAGAACAAGGAAGTATATCTCAGACGTTCTCAACACCTTGAAGTAGGTGCTGATATAGTGTCTTACCATTCGGATTGTGTAGTGCACCACAGATTTTTCAATAAGTTATGACCAGTGGTGAGTCTCAATTATTGGATCGTAAATAAATCTCAGTAATGTTGAAGTCTCAATTATTTATTCCGACAACAGTTCAGGAGGAAGTAGCTAAGACATTAGATGAAAAGGGCATAGATCTGAACGAAGACAAGTCATAGATCAACAAATGAAGAGCTAAGTTTTTGGGTCATTATGTTAGCGGTATTGAAATCGATCCGGAAAGATTAGAAGCGATCGACCAACTCAAGAGTCCAGATAACAAAAAAGAAATTCAAAGATTGTTAGGTTTCGTAAACTATCTTTGAAAGTTTATCTAGAATATATTCGAAGTAACTTACCCGATAAGGAAACTATTATAAAAAAAATTCTGAACAACTAGAAGCTTTATTAAAAATGAAAACATTTCTCAAATCAGCACTTATACTAAGATGTTACTATGTAAATAAGAGTGTGGTTATTCAAACAGATGCAAGCTCGTATGCCACAAGAGCTGTGTTAATGCAAGATGTACAACCTGTAACCTATGGCACAAAAGATTTAGAAAGTTTTGTACTTAGTCGGATTGGAAGTTCTCCAATAGATGTGTTAAAATCTACAAAAAATTATGAAGATTGGCAGAAATTGTGAACTCAAAAGCTTTGATTCCTTATTTCAACTTTAGAGACAAAATATAAATTTTCAAAGATGTTCTGTACAAAGGTTAGAAGGAAAAGAAAAGTTATTAACCAATTTGAGGTAGAGATGGATCCCATTACATTCAGAAATTCAGAGGGAATCCTAGGCTCATGCTAAGGCTACCTCTCTGCGTAATTAAAAGAAAAATAAAGGATAAGACGCATGAAATCTGGGAACAAAAATGGAAATACTCACAAACAAGCAAAGTGAACTTGGTTTTGTCCCTCATTTGAACAAAAACATGTTGACACTCTACTTAGATGTAACGCAAGAAACAGATGATCTCGTATTCATAAAGGAGACTACTTATTGGGTAAAATGGCCAAATAAATAGGCGTAATCGAGTCAGATGACTGGAGATACTGTACACATATTGGACCACTGATAGTTGCTAAGTGAAGTAGACCGTACAGGATTTCAATTTGGAAAGCAGTGACTACCTTTCTTGAGACCGTCTTCCTGAACAAGGAACCATATTGAGTACATGAACAAGTTTGTAAATATCTTACTTTCGATTTATTGTTGAGATCGTTGTTGTTAGGTTCCATGGTTCCTCCGCTACTAAAAGGAGTTGTATCGTTAGCATATAATTGTGTGCGGTCTCCCTTATTGGACATAGAATCAATCTTATTAGTTATCATATTTAGACGATATTAAGTCTTGACATGACTATGAAAAATCAGATCTACATTATTTCTGCAAAATAGTAGTGGCGATCCAGAACTTAATATCAGCCTAGACTTTATAACGTAGAAACTTGCATAATCTTTTTCATAAGATATGATAACCTGACACCTTTCATCGAAAATATCACTGAAAAATGTTAATGTGACTGCAGAGCCAGATAACATTCCTCTGACCAGATATACCAACTGCTGCAGATGCTTGACATTAACAACGAGTTTAAAATGCTTTACAACCATGAGCTATATCAGTTGTATAAGGACACCAGAATGTGAATGCAACAGATGTGATGGAGCATTCATGATCCGGCTCCACTGGAGTAAATCGCTATCACTGTTCGTGATGGGAGACGAAGGCGAGGTCGACAAAGACTCCGGTGGCTTTACTGTCTAAAAGAGGAGCTAACATAGGCATCAGCAACTGGTTGGCAATAATTGTGAACCCAGCGAAGTGCAGGAAAATTACTTTTAATTATGAATCCAAGGAGCGGTTGTTATTGTGCTGCACATGTTATATTGTTGATAAAAACATACATATTTTAATTATTGTCGGTATTCCACTTATTTCAAGAAGCCCTCAAACTCAATGAGTAGTCTACTGGATAAATGTGTGATCAGACCAAAATAATGTGAAGGTACAAATATTGAAATTAGTGTTGCTCATATTTCACATATGCATATTTGCTTTGCTATTTCATCCAAGCTAAGCTTAAATTTACAATATTTCATCTGAGTACATATGAATAATATGAGTGGAAATGTGGTTGGTATCTTCGCTGTACTTACTAGCTGCAAAACGGCGGTCGATGCCTGTATGAGTTTCCTAATTTAAGGTTTGCTATTGTCTGTCAGTTTTCCACAATTTCAGTTAAGATTTTATACGAATTCTCAAGATTTACATTGCTGTATCATCATTTCATTTAAGTCCTCTTTGGTTCATAAATAGAAAAACGTAATGCTTGTTTAATTACTCCTTCTTTATAATACACCAATCCAAAACAAAACAAAATCTTTAAAACTATTTCAAAATAAATAATTCCTGCAAAAAACACTCAGTTCAAGAAAACTTCTCTTCGTGCAACCATCGAATCATGATAAAGATAGAATTTCAAAGAAGCAATTTTTGTTTCCACCGATGTTTACAATGGATGTATCTATTTGCTTGTTGACCAGCTTGGTAAGAGATGGGGAATAAATCAAAGCTATTCCGGATATTTGATAACTTTATATGACATCAAGGACGTGGAATGTTTTTCTATCCTAGTTAATAGTTAGTGTTCTCAATGTATATGGTATCTGTAGTACAGCTGCAATGCGGGGATTAAACCAACTGTTTATTTGAGTGGAATTATTTATAAGACATAATCCGTTTTTTCTCTGTGGTTGTACAACAGGACGGACACACGGACACAAACCATTGTCCTTTGCTAATTAGTTTGCATTGTTGGATTAGTTGTTGCGATTTGTATGCGAAAGTAGTAATACTGTAAAAAAAAAAACTACTCCTACAAAAAATGAAACCAATAATAAAAATTCCGGAGGATATTTGGAAAAAATAACTCGTTCTCATTTAAATAAACATTCCATTCTGAAAAGCAATCTCATCAAAATCGAATGCGACACAGGACGAAATATACAACAAAATATCGTACATTGAAGACAACAGGATATGTTGTGTTATTCTGTTCCCAAAAAGGTTATAACAATGGTAATATTTTCAGAATTTTATTATAAAAATATACGAGAATCCTAATAATTTGTCCATGTATGGGTAGATGTTCTAATATCCATTAGATCTGGGAAAGTTCAATATGTTTTCCGGTAGGTTGCCTGTGAAAATGTTCCTCCAGGGAATAAATTATTAAAACAGGAGTTTATTACAAATTATGCGATTTTCAAGAGATTTTAGGGGTTCTTCGTCTTTATACGTTTGTCTGTGGGGGGTTTACATGCGGGAGAAAGGAAGTTGGGTTTTTGGATTTAGTTATACAGGATTTTTTATTTTTTTAGTGGGAAATATTTAATTTCATGCATCTTCAATAAAAAGAATAGTGAGAATTTTTATTTGAAAGTAAAATATTTTTAAAAATAATCAATATTAAATTCTTTATAAAGATTTTTTAAATTTTATTTTATATTTTCAATGGTTTTGTTTTAAATTCCATTTTTTGTCTCTAAATAATTAAATATATTTATATTGTTTCTAAAGATTTACAATTTTAAATGTAATAAATTTTCAAATTTAAAAATTGATTTAATTCCAGACTTGAAACTTCTTACTTTGAAATTACAAAATCTATTACAAAAACAACTTTTAAAACTAAAAATGTTATATGAAAAAAACAAAAATAAAATAAGTTTAGGAAAAAAAAATAAATTTTAATATTTTACATATTTTGAAAAATATTTTAAAATTTGAACTTTTTATACAATACTTGAATTTAATTTTTTTAAATTAAAAAATAAATATCAATTTCTTGTTTGCCATTTCAAATTTGTTTTTTATTACAACATTTTGTATTGTGTGTTTTGTAATTTAATAGAGCGGGTATTATTTATTTTTAAAAAATTTAACACAACCAATATTTTTATAATAAATATTAAATTCTAATAATTTCAAATTTATTTAAGGTTTTTAGAAACTTAACAATTTTTGATTTAGGAACTTAACGTTTAGAAAAACGAGACTCAAAAATGTTCATAATTAAAAAATCATATATTTAATGATTTCGTAAATTTTAGCTACAAATTTAAATTTGATTTCAATTAAATTAAATTCAAGTTTTTAATATAAATAAAACAAAGAAATCAATTGAAAATTCCGGAATTAGAAAATAAAGAAATTTAATTTAACATATTGTTAAAATTTTATAAACTTTTAAAACTAGATGATACTATTGAAATGTTAAATATAAATATTAAAAACAAATAACATAAAAATTCAATAAACTATTTCAAAGTTTATATTTTTATTAAATTTCTGAGCACAATAATTTAAGAATGTTTTGAGTTCCAGATAAAATATAAATCAAAACCAAAGTTTACATTTAATAAAATTAATAGTTTTTTTTCAAATTGCTCAGAATTTTTTTAAATAACTAAAATGTTTAAGGTTGTTTTTTGTTTATTCACTTTATTCACTAACTTTTTAATTGTCTTTTTTAAATTTAATTGTATTAAAAAACAACGGTTCATATTTTATTTATTATTTTAAAAATATTTTGTAAATAATATAAATTTACTTTAAGTTTTTAGTGTTTTCAAAAAATTTAAAATGTTAGATTTAAGAACTAAAAATCAGAATTTAGAAAAAGAGATATCGGAACTGTGTTTTACTTTTGCAAAACTTCTGTAAATCAAAACTGTCAATGTTTTTATTGTTTGTTTTAATTTAATATAAATATAATACCAAAAAATAAAAAAAATAAACTAATTTAAGAACATCAAATGTTATGTTTAAAAAAGAATATATCATATTAGAATGTTTAATATAAAATAAAACACAAACAAAATTTAAGATCATTCCAAAACTCGCGTTAATTCGATAAATATTTTTCAAAATTTAAATTTTAAAGTGGCTATTTTTTTATTGAAAAAATCTAATTAAATTGACTTTCAAAACCAATAAAAAATTCAACTTTTCTTATATTTTTTGTTTGTTTTTTTTTAGATTTTTTGAATTACAAATTAAATGGAAATTTAAAATTTATTAACATTTATTGTTTGGTCTAAAAATAATATTTAGTTTTCAGAAACTTCAAAATTATGGAATTACGAATTTAAAATTTAAACGAAATACCTTAATTGTATTTTAAAGTTTTACATAATTTAAAAATTATAATTTCATTTTTCTAACACTTTTGTAAATTTTATGCAAGGAAAACAAAATAATAGTATGTTAAATATAAATATTTCCTTCTAAAACTTGCTTTAATTCAATATATATTTTTCAAAATTCAAAGTTTTTTTTTTTTTTATTCGAAATCATATAATTTGTATTACTCCATACTTTCAAAACTAATGAAAAACTTAAAAGAAGAAGAACTTTTTTAAGGAATAAACTGCAATTCTTCTGTTGATCTCGATGGTTTCAAAAAAATTACTTTAATACTATGAGTTCCATATAAATTAACTAAATTCAGAAATAAGACAAGAATTTAAAACATTTAAAAAAATGCATTGATGTCTTCGGATTTTTAAATATTTATATATATATTTTATTGTGTGCTTTAGTATTTAGTTCAAGTTTTCATATTTTAGAAATATTTTTAGTAAATTTTTGTTTCTAAAGTTAAAAAAAAAAGAAACATAAGAAAACAAGAAAATGAAAAACAAACTGAAATTAAATTTTAATTTTGTTTTTTTTTTATTTGAGCTCTTAAAAACTCTTAAATTTAATGAAAATCTTAGAATTTTTTTTATAATTTCTTTTTCATTTTATTTTATCAACTTAAATTTGTTAAAATTTCTTAACACTTTTGAATTTATTATTTTGTAATTCCAGATTCCGAGACTCTTTATATCCTTCGTAATAAATTTATTAAAGACAAACTATATAATTTTATAAAATATAATAACGTTTTTATAAAATCATAAGATCTCATATATTTACATAAAATTATTCATAGAAATCCTGTTTAATTTCAAATTAAAATAATGTAAACGACATTATAGGGAAGTCTTTGAAATCGAGTTTGAAAAACTTCAAAAAAATATTGCTATTTATGTAATATTAATATTAGTCATCTGAAAATCAATAAAAAAAAACGAGAAGAATACAAAAATTACCCATTAATATATCCAAAAAGAAGCAACTCCAAAATACTGACCTGAAATTAGAAAACAAAAATTAGAATTCTGTATTTTCATAAAATGTATAAATTAAAAAAAAAACTATACCAATTTTTTAAAATATTTGTTAGATACAAAAAAATTCCACAAGTGACCCAAAAAAGAACCGTCGATAATCCTCCACCACAACCTTTTCGTAATCCCACCCTAATAATTTTCCGATTTGTATTAATGGATAGACAATCTAAGGACATAAAAGCAGCAGGGATGAAATCATGAGAAAGGAGAAATGGAAAAGAGAAGAGTCCAAAAGGTCCTAATTGATTAACAACATTTCACTAATGAATTCCAATCAAATTTTTATAATAATTCGCCCTTTCAAAGTCACGTCTTTTGGATTTCGTTTCGCAGATATAAATATATATTATTCATAAAGTTCATATTTTTTTCCGGTTTTTTTCATGAATTTCAAAGATAAATTGCCTTCTCTCAGTTCCAGAGGGGCTTTTAATTAACTAGCTAAATTAATTAAAATTTTATTTCAATTCAAGGGCAATGTGTAAATTTCGTGGGTAGTTTATTATTTTATTCTTTCTATTTTTGTTGGTCTATTTTTTTCTTTTTCTATTTTTAGAATTTGGGATGGACTTTTTTTTTTAATTTTTTAGTTGAAAGGGGCAGAACAATGGTTATTTTATTTTAGTATTTTTTTTTTAAATTGCCAAATTGATAAAAGAAATATTAAGATTACGAAGGTACGATTTTGAGTTATTTTTTTTGTATTATTATGGAAAATATCGGTTCAGTTGGAAGACAGACACAAATTTATATTATATGAGAATTTTAAGTGTAAAAATACTCCAGAAACTTCAGATTCAGCAAAAGAATAAACACCATACAAATATTTAAAAAATATATGACATTCAATATTAATTCATAAAATAATATATAAAAATAATAAAATAAAATATTTTTTCGAAATCCTTCATCAAAATAAAGTATCATTAATAACAAAAATTACAAGAAAAATTAATATTATATTTCGATTTCCTTGTCATCTGGATTAGTTTTGAGGGTTTTGTATTTAAATAGTAATAAGACTTACAGAAGAGATGTAAATTTAGTTTAATTTTACTTTTACAATTTTACTACTAAGTACTAAAGTTTTAGTTATGCATTAAGTTAGTAAGATTGTTTAAATTAATAATAAAATTACTACTTTCATGATAATTAAATTTATAAATAAGTGCTCAAAATATTAGCACAATATTGTTAATAATAATTTCTAAAGTAAAAATTATTACTTAAGAAATATCCTCAATTACTACTTAACCTCTAAAATAGTAAAATCGAGAAATATCTTAAATTACTCTTTTTTAGTAAATATTACTAAGCTATGACAGCATTTTGTCTCTTATTTTACTATAAATAGTTAAATCATTTATTGCCCTTTTAATGAAACTTTTCTTCTAAAGATCTTTAATATGATTAAATTTAAAAGTTTTTATTCAAGAATTTAACATTTTTTTTTACATTTTTGAAAATTTTAAAGGGTACTCCTTAGGAATTTTTTATTCTCAAAAATCAACTTCTTTAAATTGCGTTTTTAATTAAACTTGGTTTCTAGAAATTATTTTAATTGATTAAATTAAGAAGTTGAAATTATAAGCGGAACCTCTTAGTAATTTTTTTTGATAAAAAATCAATTTCTTTAAATTGTTTTTTAACTAAAATTTTCTTCTACAAAGGGGTTTGATTGTTTAAATTAAGGAATTAAAAAACAGATTTTTTTTCCATAATTTTGTTTGTCAAAAATTCAAAGGGATACCCCTTAGTGATTTTTTGTACCCAACAAATCATTTTGGTTTTACCACATTTTTTTTTGTAAAAACGGAAATTTGCACAACTTTTTAAATTTAACTTTAAGCGTTTTCAAAATTAATCTTAAAAAAAAAATTAAACTGTATCTTGAATTAATTTTAATTTTTAAATTAAATTATTAAACAGAACTTTAAATTTTAGTTTCAAAAGTCCTGGTATATTGAAATAAAAAAATTAAATTTGTTTTAGATATTATTTTTGAAATTAAGATTATTATATTGTTTTAAATAATAAAATTTATATTTCTTTTATTGCTTTTCAAATTTTAAGAACTTTTAAATTTAAATATTGAACATTAAAATTCTAAAAGTAATATTAAAAAAAAATAGTTTTCAAATTAAAGAAAATGTTTTAAGAATAAACAAAAAAAACATACGAACCAAACTTGAAAAAAATCAAGAACAAATTTGATTTTTTCTGATTTTTTATTGTAATTCAACTTTTAAAAATGTTAATTATCAAAATTGTTTTTTCGAAAGAAATTTTTGCAGTCACAGGAATTTAAAACTGTTCTGAAATTGGTATTTTTAAAAAGGAATTAAAAAAAGGGTTTGATATTGGAATTTTGTAATAAGTTTTAAAAAATAAAATAAAATTTTTGAGGTAGAATTTTTTAGATTTTTAACCAAATATTTTCAAAAAAGGATTTTTGAAATTAAAAGTAGAATAAGTGCTTTAAAAATGGTTAGTGATTATTATATTTTTTTTTATAATTTTAATAATTTAAATCTGCTAAATATGTTTAATTATATTTTAATGAGTTGGAATCTTAAACAAATATTTTTAGAGTCTACGTAGTTTGTCGATATAATTTTTTAAATTAAGATTATTTGAATCTAGCGTTTTTAAAAATATATTTATATTGAAATTTAATTTTTTTTATAGAAATGTCAAGATTCAGTTTTCTGTATTTTTAGTAAAACTTATTTTCCAAATCTTTAAAAATTAATGTTTTAAAACAATATGAAATAATAACATTTTAAAATTTACATTTGAAAAAACTTAAGTTTTATTACTAAACTAAAAAATGTAATTAATTAAGTTATACTGAATTAGGATTTTTTTAATAAATTTTTATTTTTATTTAAAACTACTGTCTACAGTCTAAGTGTCTAAAACTTTTATCATGTTTTAAAGCAAGAGATATTATAAAATTTGATATTTTAAATGTGAACATATATTAATATCGAACTTTGTAACAAAACAAATTAAATATATAAAATATTTCATACACTAATTTAAAAAAAAAGTTTTTGAAATAAAAATTAAATCGTAATTCAAAGTAGTAATATTCATGAAATTTTTAAATTTAGTCTTTTAATTGATTCTATTAAGAAGTTTTCATTAAAAAATTTTAATTTATTTTTACATATTTTTTGCAACAAATTATTAGGGGTACCCCTTAGTGATTTTGCGTGCCCAAAAATCTACTTCGTTAAATTGCATTTTTAGTGAAACTTTTCTTCTAGAAAATCTTTTAATTGATTAAATTAAAAATAAGAGGATATTATATATTTTCCATTGATGGCAAAAGTCCAAGGTAAAACACCACTTCTTTAAGAAATCTTAATCTCAAAAGCTCGACTACCTAAAGCTCGTTGTATAGTAAACCGTATAATCGACAAAATTAGATTGCTATAAGAAGTGTTAAGAGACAAACATCGCGATTTACATACTTTACTTAAGAAGAGAGGAGTCCCAAACCAATACAATTTTTGTTCAACATTTGACTGACTATAACTATTAATGTTGGTTACCAAAAGTACAATTAAAAAATAGCTTTTAAGTACTTTCTAAAATAAAAAAAAAATAAGAACAATTACCATCATCATTCGAAACAAAACCAAAAATAGAAGCCAACCACCGCTTTATCAAAATGTCTCGCTGTTATCAACAACACTAATAAAAGAACGTAATTAATATAGAAAACGAAATAGAATTTTATGTAAATTTCTCATTGGAGCCATAAAAATTTATTAATTGTTTTGATACTGTAGCGGTTCTCTTTTTGTTTTGGGGAAATTAATAGCTGAGTACCATTGTCACAATGTCAATCCATCCCCCTTTCCAGGTTACCACAACGACAATAACAATAAGAAGACTATGGGAACAACGCAGTGAATTCCAACCGTCAACCGTCAACAGTAATGGAAACAGCTCCCTACGAGTAACCATCGCGCCATTTGGAATTTAAATGAAAATTAGAGCGGGAAAAAATATTAATTTCGACTACCAGGAAGTCTAATTGCTTTGTGACAATGGTTATTTCAGAACGACAAGAAGCTAGTCAGTTCAGTCGTTTTTTTAATGTTCTTTTTTATATTAATTTTAATTATAAATTATAAATTCTACGAAAGGGAGGAGAGGGAGAAGAACTTGAAATGGAAAGCAATATTTTAAAGGATTAGATCCTTGTATTTCTCCTGCTCCTGCTCCGCCCTCTATAGTATTATTTATATCAGCTGCCTTGAAAGGACAATGGGAATTTATAATAATTTTTCAAAGTTAAGTGGGATTAGGAGGCTGGATTTCTTTCTTTTTTCCTTGCACTGAGGAAATTTTATTTGTAGTCTTTTGGATTTCCTTTTTTTATAATAATTTTTTGTAGTGTTTTTGGTGAAGATTTTTAAAGAATTTAAAAAAAATGTAAGGACTTGAAAGATGTATCTTTTAATGGAATTTCATAGTATTTCCGTTTATTTTACCTAAAACAAAATTTAAAAAAAATATGGATTCGGAAGATGTATTTCAATAAGGAGTTTCCTAGTACTTTTTTTTTAATTTTCAAAATTATTTAAGCAATTTTCATAAGACAAATAAAAAATAAAAATATGTACTCAAAAGATGTGGATTTCTCAGTACAACATTTTTAAATTTTAAAAATTATTCACGGAATTTTCTTTAAAGGTACCTTAAACAAAATTTTAAAAAATATGGACTAATATTTGTATTTTTATAGACATTTCAGAGTAAGAAATTAAGAATTTTTCAAAATTGTTCATTAAATCAAAATTTAAAAAAATGGACACAAAAGTTAAAAAAAAATTAGTTTCTAAAGATGTATTTTTTTGAGGAATTCCTCAGTAAAAAAAAATAATTTTTTTCAAAATTAGATTTCATACAAAATTAAAAAAAAAAATTAACTCGAAAGATGTATTTTTTTGAAAATTTCTCCATAAAAAATTTTTGAATTTTTCTAAATTATTTAAGGAATTTTCATAAAGGATTTCCTAAAACCAAATTTTAAAAAAATTATTGACGCGAAAGATTAATTTTTGTTAAAGAATTTTATAGTATACAATTTTATTAAATGAATTTTAAATTTCAAAAAATATGAACTTGAAAGATGTATTGTTTCAGGGAATTTCCAAACAAAACATTTTTAATTTTTAAAAAATATCCAAGGAATTTTCTTTAGGGGTGCCTAAAACAAAATTTAAAAAAAACATGAACTCGAAAGATGTATTTTTTAAGAATTTCCCAGTACAAGATTCTGACTTTCAATTCATTGGGGAAACTTTTAATTTTTTTATATAAAAAATATATGGATTTGAAATATGTATTTTTTTAGAAAATTTTGAAATATAAAAATTTAAATTTTTCGAAACTTCACACAAAATTTAAAAAAAAAAATCACTCAAAAGATTTTTTTGAAGAATTTTCCAAAACAAAATTTTGAATTTTTCAAAATTATTCAGGAGATTTTCGTTAGGGTACATCAAAGAAAATAACAAAAAAATACTCAAACAATGTGTGTTTTTACAGGAATTTCCCAGTTCAAATATAAAATTTTCAAAAATGTTCAAGGAATTTTTATTAATACCTAAACAAAATACCTAAAACACAATTTTTTAAAAAATATTACCTCCAAGGACTTTTTTTTAAATATAAAATTTTTAATTTAAAAATAAAATCAAAAAGTATGAACTTGAAAGATGTTTATTTTTTAGGAATTTCCCAACATCAACTTTCTAATTTTTGAAAATTATTCAAGGAATTTTCGTTAGGGTATTTAAAAATTTTAAAAATGTATAGACTCAAAAGATGTATTTTTTTGAAGGAATTTCCCAGAAATCTTTTTTAACCTTTTAAACTATTCAAGAAAGTTTTATTAGGGGTACTTCAGATAAGAATAAGACTCTAAAATGTACATTCTTAGGAATTTCCAAGTTCAAAATTTATTTTATTTAAAAAAAAAATGTTTCAAGGCATTTTTGGACAACATTTTGAATTTTTCAAAATTATTCCAGGAATTTTCATTAGGGTTACCTAAAACAAAATTTCATAAATACACTTAAAGATGTATTTTTTTAAGGGATTTCCCAGTAAAATGTTTTGAATTTTTCAAACTATTTAAGAAATTTTCATTAGGGATTCCTAAAATAAAATTTCAAAAAAGTATAGACTCCAAAAATGTATTTATTTAAGCAATTTAGTGTTAACAAATTTTAAAATTTCAAAATTATTCAAGAAATTAAAAAAAAATATATACTTGAAAGATGCAAATACAAAATTCAGATCTTTCATAATTTTTGAAAACAAATTCAAAAGAAAAATACTCAAAAAATTTATTTATTTAAAGATTTATTTTGAATATTCAAGGAATTTTCATTAAGTATATCTTCAACAAAATATTAACTCAAAAGATGTATTTTTGCGAAGAATTTCTCAGTGCAACATTTTTCAAAATATTTAAGGAAAATAAACTTCAAAAAAATAGAGACTCAAAAGACATATTTTTGAAGAATTTTCCAGTTAAACTCTTTGAATTTTTATAATTATTCAAGGAATTTTCTTAAGGAGTTCCTAAACCCAAATGGAAAAAAATATGGACTCAATATTTGTATTTTTACAGACAGTACAAAATATTAAGTTTTTCTAAATTATTCAAGGGATTTTCATTAGGAAAATTTAAAAAAAAATTTGAGCTCGAAAGATCCATTTTTTCAAAGGATATTACACAAAACTATATCTTGTATTTTTCAATTATTAATATAATAAAAACAACGTCTTCTTCAAAAGAAAAATTCAAAAACCAAACAAGAAATGAGAAACAGAATTTTCTCTAAGTGCAACCCACGCACAAAAGAAAACCGCTAGAAAATAGACTTCGAATGTAATCCTTTAAGGATTATAATCTTCTTAAAAATTGTTATTTAATTTAAAGAAGTCGGTCTATTTTGTATTCTTTATCAAACTAAAAATAATTTAAGAATAACATTTTGACAGAGAAATAAAACCTCTTAACTCTTTTAACAAAATTTTAAATTCCAAGAAGAAGGAAATTTCGAAGAAGCTGAAAATTGAAATTAATTCCAACGAAATTCCCAAGAAAGTAAATTTTCTCATCAACATTGAAAGAGTAAAAGAATATGTGTCATTTTTCGGAAAGATATTTTCATAGAAGACTTCATATGAGCATCTGAAAATTCAATAAAAACTTTCATTTCAGAATCGCACAATCACATCCTGCTCCCCCATATCCTTCCCGTTTTTGTTTCAAATCCATATCAGGATGAGAAGGATGAACACCACAATGTTTCATTTTTCGTGTGGATTTTTCACTCCAGTTGTTTGTTTTTCTTGTTTTCTTGTTGTGCTTCATTTCCGTTCTGGAAAAAAAATCATTTTAGCAAAAATTTTCAGCAATAAATTTTCCATTTTTTCCATCATTTGTTTTTTATGACACAGCTATCGTCTATCGACATCGACACCGAGAAAGAAGTATCTATATCCATCTCATCACTTACACTATGCAAGCACAAAATTATATACTTGTTGTAGATTTTTGAAAATAGGGTGGCTTTACTGGGCTGTGGACTTCTCGGGCTTCTAAATTTATGTCAGGTTTGGGTGAATTTAAAAAGACTTGAAGGTTTTTAATAAGAGACAGGAAAAATCATAACACCAAATTTTAGTTTAGTCCAATGTTAAGTCATATATATTCAAAAGATAGAAACATTTTCAAACACTCAAAAAAATAAGTTTTAAAATTTAAAACTTTCCACATTCAAATTTAAAACTATAATTTTAAAGTAGACGTCAAAAACTATAGTTTTAAAATTTATTTTAAAACTTCTGTTTTAGAAAAACAGTAATTCTTAAAACTTTCTTTAAAAATAGAATTTTGACATTTAAAGATTTAAAACTTTAGTTTTAAAATAAGAAAAATTAAAAAAAATTACAAACCTTGAACATAAGTTATGCTTCACTGTCAGTTGTGCTTCACAACCAGCTGTATCTGATGTTAGAAAAAGAAGAACATTTTGTTTCTTAAGGCAAAAAGTTTTAAAAAAGTGTTAATTTTTAAAACTTTTTATTTAAAAAATAAAACTTTAGTTTTAGAATAGCTTTAGAAACTAAAAAAACATTAAAAAGTCAAAACTTTTTTTAAAGCTATAATTTTAAGGCAATTAAAACTTGAGTGTACTTTGTCGCTTTTTTCTTGAAAGGCTTGCAATAAAACCTTGACAAAAGATGAGAAAAAAGTCGTCAGTCCAATATCAAACTCCACCCTATATATTCAAAAGATAGACAAATTTTCATACTACTTTGTCGGTTTTATCTTGAAAGGTTTGCAATAAAACCTTGACAAAAGATGAGAACTAAAAATTGTCAATCCAATATCAAACCCTCCACCCTATATATTCAAAAGATAGAAACATTTTCATACTTTGTCGCTTTTCCTTCGTTCTTTATTTAAATAGATAGAATAGAACTTTTCGTTGACTCTAACTCTATAGTAGTGAGTACTACAACCAACAACCAACCGTCTGCCTTTTATCTTTTTCTTTTGACAACGAGCGAGAGCAGAAATTGAATTATAGACGCAATATTGAATTTGATTAAATTATATTCTTTTGTATCACGTTACGCTATTGAATGATGGTATCGTTCGTTGTTCTAGAACTAGGTCTTTACTTGAAGCGTGCTCTGCTTATTTTCTGTATTCTCATTTACCCTACTATGTATAATAAGCATATTGTAGCTTTTTAAATAAAGTGACAATTAGATTTATTTATTTTCTTAGCAATTTTTATATGTGTCATTTCTTCAATTATTGGAATTTTATTGGATGGAATTTATTCTTGTGTTGTGGTTTAATAGTTTTTTGTAGTCATAATTTTATGTATAATGTTGAACTATGAGGATACTATGAGAAAACTATACAATTTTAATTACTTCCACCAACAAGAGAGACATTTGGCATCAATTGAAAATAGACAATATCGAACACTCTTCTTCTAAAGTCAAGAATGTAGATAGGCCTGTTGGTCTCTTAATACTAGTTATAGCCAGTTAAAATACTGTCGATTATAGCCAGATATTATTTTAGCAATCCTAGTTTTAAAATTCATGATCCATTCCTCATCATTACTCTGCAAAACTATATAATTGCAATCACAATCCATCAACAAGAGCAACCTTTGGCATCAATTGAAAATAGACAATATCCAACACTCTTCTTCTAAAGTCAAGTCAAGAATATAGATCGCTCTTTTGGCCTCTTAGCATTAGTTATAGCCAGTTAAAATACTGTCGATTATAGCCAGCCATTGTTTCAGACAGCCGAGTTCTTAAATTCCTGATCCCTTGTAACATCTGTTCACAATTCCATTCCTCATCATTACTTTGAAAAACTATACAATTTTAATTACTTCCGAAAACAAGAGCATCTTTTGGCATGGATTGAA